>UELX01006708.1:0-10275 GCA_900480035.1 Eupelmus urozonus | reverse complement strand
CGACTCGTACTGCAAACTCCACACTCGGGCAATAAAGGTCCACTTATCGCCCTTGGCACATAATGTACTATTATGTAGCAAGGAATATATCATAACACTTAATTTTGAAATATAATAAAGTTGATGAAATCTTCAATCAAATTTAATTGTATCCCCACATAGGCAGGTCAATTAAGCAATTGGTACTCACCAAGTTCTGGGCCACAAACACGAGGAATGACCTCGAGAATTGCACTGCACGTATGATGTTCGAAGCAAACCTTTCTTGCGTATAAACAGTTTAGTATTGATACTGTTTTTTCCGATCCTGAAACAAGAAATTTTTATGCTATATAATATAAATTTTTTTAAATCTTGAGTAATTTTATTGAACAATTTCTAAAATCGTTCTAAAAGAATACTTATACTGGAATGGAACTAATTACGCTTATTTTACATGTATATGGTACTAATATTTATATGTTAAATTATTTAGATATGAGTAGTTAACGTAGTTAATAATTGTTTAAACTATATTCTTTCTTAAGTAGACTCTAGAAAGCTTGTAGTCGAAGTAAGAAGTTAAGAGCGTAGTATATTTCACCCTCGGGAACGCCCATAGATCTTGTATAGCATTTTACACGGCGCAAAGGGATTTTTAATTTAAAAAAAATTAGAACATTTACCAGATAGGAAAGTTTAATATAAAATGTGGTCAAAGTTCATGCAGAACTCATCAGGGCAGATAGAACAAAAAAAAAAAAAAATGAAATCGACGTCTGACCATATTCGCACTGTATCTACTTATTTAACAAATTCACAAAGTAATCTCTATATTTATCATTACATAAATAAATATGATAAAATTACAAATAACATTTACAAACTGATTCATAAATTTAATTAATTTTTGTTTCCTCTATTCACATGATCAAATCAATTTTGCATTTCCCGGAATCGTTACTTACGAAATTCCGAGATCTCGAGAATGTTTACGCTTACCATCAGCGCGTGAAACTTTCTCTTTGAGGAGGCCAAATAAGCGTATGACGGCCGACGAAGCATAAATATTTGCCGTTGCGACGCCTACAATGCTACAGTCGAAGCTTTATAGGTCGTATCGTTGGAGTGGACACGTAACGCCGTTAAACAAATCAATCTCAATAATTACGTGCAACGCACGATATACAACATCCACAGAAATGCCGAAACGCAACAATGTTCAGATCATACAATTCGTATAGACAAAACGATGCGCATCAAGCGAGTTAGATGCTCAAAATGATGAAGTGATTCGATTAATCAAGCCCAACCTAGATGATAGTGTTTTGATTACTTTTTTATTGTGGAATATTCGCTTCGTATAAGAGGAATTTAATTCATAAGAGAATTTACAACGGGCAGGTACTGAAGTACACTGAAACAATAATATAGTAAGTTTTACTATACAATTTTACTTTATAGAATAATATAGATAAAACTAGAATTTATAGTATATGATATATACAAATTATAATAAATGTTTGAATAAAATTTGATACATATTACGAAATTTTTATCAATTCAATTACAATAAAATATTATGCATATTACCTAGTAAAATATAACATTTAAATACAATTAAGTTGACGACACCTTGCTTTGAAATTATAGAGTATTTTCATCTTCTATCAACACCTTTATTACACTAAGAGAAGAATCTTAAGAATGTATGGAAAAATTACAATACTGGATAGTAAAGCTGTCACAGATCGAAAAATCGAAAAATCGAAAAATTACTATACTTTACAACACCGTCAATTATCGTAATTTTAAAAAAATTCTTCTGTCAACGTAGAAAAATAATTAATATAATGTATATGTATGTATTCCGCTGTAGTTTTTTCTATACATTCATTTTACAAAAGTTAATGAATACAAAATAGTATATTTCTTAACAACTTCGTGAACTTATACCCTCGTATGATCGCTATTCATGAAGTTCGGTGAAGCTAATCTAAGTGATCATATGCGGATGTCACGTTAGAATATATAAATGTGTATTTTAATCAACAAAAGTGATTTCAAATTTGTCAAGCCAAATCTATCTATGCATATTATGTAAAAATCAATTTCATCCATTGAGTCAGCTTACGGGACATCCGTTGAATATGGGCGTGTAACTGATGCAAATTAACTATTGAAAGCTTAAAATAACGATATTTTTCCTCCAGTTTACAAAGTTTTTTTAATGATTTAAATTTAATAACAAACAGTAACAATACGTATTTTGCCCTCTTACCGTAGTATACTTTGCTTTTTTCATCAGGTTGTAAATGAATTATTTGTTAATGTGTGTTTAACTGGTCAAGAAATTGACTGAGCCCTCACTTTATTTTATAAAGAATTATCTTTAGTCTGATGAGGTCAATGTACCTACGCTGATGAAACGTTACTTTTTCTCCATAAAAGAATCATACTTTTATTTCCAACTTCCCTAGCTCCATAAAATCGATTAAAAACCCCATTAGGCGATGAAAAATTATTATTAACAATTTAAGTATGTAATTTCTAAGAAGATTTATAAATATTTTACCTTTATAAATGAAATATTAGCGCGCATATTCGACTGTATTTCATTAAAAATATAATACAGTAATAAGTGTGGGACTTCACTCTACTCGAGCCTGTGGGTCAAGCTGCTAGAGAATTATAATCGACGAGCCAATCCGCAGAGCGCGACATAAAACGACGATGGCATTGTCGACGCGTAAGGGGCGCAATCAGCGCTCGCGCGTTTGATTGAGCAATCGGGCGCCCAAAGAATCTGCGCTTAACGACCACCGTTGCGCAATTAATTACCGCTGCTATAGTCTCTCTCTCACTCTTTTTCTCTCTCACACAATCTCTCTCGCAATCTCTCTCCCTCTCTCTGTCTATTTGCCTCCCTTTCTCGTTTTTTTATCGACTGACCCTTCCCCATCCCTCTCGTGCCCGTAAAACTCGCCTTTTGCGTGCGCTCGATTTTTTTCTCGCTCGCGTTGCCTCTTTTATTCCGCGGTTTTAAGAGCGCCGAAGGAATTAGCCGGCCTCGATTGAAATCGCACGCCGTAAGGTCGTTGGAATCGTTAAGCTCCGAGGGGAAAAAACGTCTCTCTCTCTCCATCTCTCTCTTTTATTCGAGGTTAGTCCGTGTGATATCGGCGGTTTTATTTATTAGGAGAAGGAGTTGAGTCGCTTGAGCCGTTAATTGATTCGTAGACGTTGATGACTGTTGGATTGCGTGATTGCGTTCAGTGAAATTAAATGAGAAAGCTGTGTTAACGATTTGCTTCAAGTAGTTTGTATTTTAAAAGCAAAATAAACGTTGATCAAAGATTGTGGCAATATTAGAATAATATTAGAAAATTTTTATAAGATTTGAGGTATAAATATGTGCGTACTCTAATTTGATTAAATCATTATCGTTATCTTTTCACTGATATATAATAATGAGCTGAAAAGTAAGTACTATTTTGCTTATAGGCAGTCATTGCAAAACAATATGCTAGCGGCTATGTACGTCCATTTTGACCTGGAAAGAAACTCTCTCTCTCTCGCTCTCGCGGCACTCGTTTTCCAGGTATTCAAAATATAAACGAAGGGGAGAACATTCAGTTCCCCGTACGCATTCTCGCTGCAATGATATACGTACCTCCAAATAAAATTTTTATCACTTTTTAACTACTATTTTCAAGACTGTAAAGGTCGTAAAACTTTTATGAAGTACTTTCTTCCCGTTGGGAGAAAAATATTCAAAACTACTGCTACTTTTTCGGGTTAGCGAAAAAAAACGACGCTATAGGCACGACCTCGTTGACCTGCTTCCAGTGCATGTCATTGCGCGCGCACAAGATTCCAATCTCAACGACGCCGCTAATTATCTGATTAGTCTCGTTCATTACTCCAAAGCAATAATAATTCTGCCAATCGTTGTTCGCTGATCTAAATAGGCAAGTCCTCGTTTTCTCGCAAAAGGTCGCAAAGAGAGAAAAAGAAGAGAGAGAGGGAGAGAGAGAGAAATGGCGAGAGGCCCGTAGTTAAGATAAAGATCGGTAAGCGGGCAATCGCGGAAAAAGAAGATTAACGCGAGCGCGCTGCCGAAGCTGTTTGAATATTCGATTGCCGCGGCGATGCGTATGTGTATTGATTGACAATGGGTATTTGCATAGAGCACGCGCGTATATCGATTTTCACTTTTGCCTACTTGCAGAGAGAGCAGGCGAGAAGTGATAAGGCCGTTTGTATGCCGATCGTAAAATATTATCGATCACTTTCATCTTCGGCCTCTCTTTTATTACTTCTGCGCGCGTTGCGATGCGTCGGCTGGAAATTCTTCCTCTTTTTTTTCTCTTCCCCCCTGCCTCCTCTCGTGGGCTCTGTTTTACGGGTCGTCGAGTTTGCGCTCGCGCTAATTCTTTCGAGAGCGTTCCAATGCGTGTGTTGTATGAATATTTATCGGCGGGGCTCAAGTGCGTTAATGCGATTATTTACTTATTGGATCCTAAAATTAATTTTGATATTTTATCGCGGGACGTGCACTTTCATGGCCTGACTTCACTTTTTAATCAATTTTTTTATTATTTTTTAATGCGGAATTATCAACGAAAATAATTAAACTTTAGGACTCTTGGTGAGTGATCATATTTCCGTTTCACAAAGCTTCATTAACAAGCGAAATTTTACAATTATTTTGAATAGATGTACTATATTGATGCTGTAATGACCGGACCTATAACCGTCGCCGGAAAAAAACGACGTGATTTCTAAATTTTAATAAAAATTAGTAACAACAATCTTTTTGTTGACACGATTGGTTTGTATATTAAATAATTTATCTCCTCATATAATGCTGCGCACCATATACGATTTCACTGCGTAGATCTGCTTGGCAGAATTGCATTAAAGTTTCAAGTTTTATATCATTAAAAAATGTAGAGGTTTTCATAGGAATAATATATAAAAATAATACTAACAAGCTTAATTAAGAATATTCTTTTATATTTTAGCCAAGTAGAAACTAAATAATTAAAAAAACTTTAAGGGTACATTCCAAGAAATCTATGTTTGCTAATTTACGATGTGAATTTTAACTACCGACTCTGATATACCTCAAGATATTCCATGATCATGATAGGCCTATCTGGTTTTGCTGTGGATGTTAGCGTTATCGCCAATTGGATATATCTATCATCGCTGTTGCATCCAATCGATACCCATATATTATTAATGGTTTTTGTACGTACCTGTGTAGTAAGTTTATTAATAATCGATATTTTATATATCACGGCTCCCTTCTAACCATTAGCAAAATTATAATCAAAGAATGAATGGATCTAAAAACAACTGTAATACTACCATTATAGCACCAGATTTTAATCGATTTTTCATTACGATTTGTCGATATAAGTAAAGGAAACGGTGTGAAAAGTAGATGCTCTCTATTTCCAGCTGACTTGTGCGTCACATCGCATACAAGAATATTATGTGGGTCACAAACAAGAATAAGAATTGACCTATATAAAAGAAAGTAATTTATTTTGTAAGTTATGAAATACTTTTTGGAAAGTTCTTGAAGCCATTATTATGGACAACGAGTTAATTTAAATTAATTTATTTTAAGATACTACTTACAATTACATATTCAAGGTAACGTTAAAGTATTTCAATTTCACATTTCTATAAGGACTACGAGTAATTATTTTCAAATTTACGAAAAACTGCGCAATGCACGCAAATAATTAAGAATTCACAAATTTAATACACGACGAATTTAAACGTCAAGCTTAATACAATTTTCAAATTCACTTGAAAAATTTAAATAAAATATGTAAATTCGTACTTCAAGCTACCCAGAAGAGATTAACACGCTTTAATTAAAATTTTTTACTTTAATTAAAACATCTTTTGCCCCGAGTTAATATTTTTCACAACGCGCTCTGTGCGCATAGTGCAACGACGAGTCGAAAAGAAGCCGAGAGAAAAAGTCTCACTTTCTAGGCTCGCTCGTAAGAGAAAGAAAAATGGCGGTAAGAGAAATAGAGGGTAAGAGCGAGGTCACCTGTCACGATCGATCCATCAGTGACGCACTGTACTTACGTATTCGTTACCGCACTCTCTCCTCGCACTTTTTTCCAAACCATTTTTTCTTTTTCCCCTTTTTTTTCATTTATTTTTGGGCAACTTATTTTCCTCGCCCGCTCTATCTCCATTATATCGAGCGCGCTGCAAAGCAAAGTTTCCCTTTGACATTCATGAGGTTCGGCTCGAACGTTTTTGCCAATTCGTTTCATTGTACGTGTGTATACGGCCCTCGCAGATTGAGTTGTGTGCGCGGAAGAGAGCGAGCGGAAAAAAATGCTTTTATTCAGATTACTCGACGATTCGCGCGCGGCTTCCTTTTTGTTTTAAGGATCAATTATCGATTCGGCGCGTGCTGAAAAGGAAGCGCTCGACTTCCTTTGACAACAGAGAATAAAAACGGGCTATACGGACAATAAAAAATAAATACGAGCAATTAATTTTTTTTTTTTTTTTTTTGCATATTTTACGAGAGTTTTTTGAGCTGTGACAATTATTTCTGTTAGTTCACGCGTTCTTGTAAAAATTGAGTTTAAATTATCTATTATATTATTCTATTAAGCCTTTTGGCAGTATTAAAACTATAGACCTGCTAGAAAATTAACAATTCATAAAATGTGTTAAATTATATTTATATTTTATTACTTAAGTATATTTTAAGCAAATTATGATTAATTTTCTACGATAGTTATTTTATCATTTTTCACTAAATCTGAGTTACATTTAGTTAGTCATTAACAAACTCTAAATATTTGAATTACAGCGAGAGAGAGAGAGAGAGAGAGTCCAATCGTTAATCGAAAACCGATAGCTCTTTTGAAAATTGCGATCCCATTTATCAATGATATTTTCCATGGAACTCTCACAGAATAATTCAATCCGGAATTAAAATCTCCGTGCAACCATAATGATTCAATATTTCCCATATTTTCATCTGCAATCCCTTTATCTCATCTAAGTGATCTAGTGTTAGATTGTAATATGGATTTTGCGCATAACGATCATGCGAATATTACAGAGATTTAATTAATATCCATTTTCGTGATTTGAAAGATTTATTTTTAGAGTTTAGCAATGCGAGTAGAATAAACTACTTATGGAAAGTTTCTGAAGCATCTAAAGAAAGAAAAAAACTTTTTTTGTTAAGTTAAACTGTTGTCAAGTAAGTTAACTGCTAAGTAAAATTGTTAATTATATTATAGTAAATTGTCAACTAGATGCTTTCCTCTCAAAGAATCCAACCTTCAAAATTAATTATTAACATACTATCAAACTACAATCCAGTTTGCAAGCTCTATTCGCTCTCATCGCTCTCTCGTTGGAAAAATATTCCTTCGGTTCGAATCACGCGCCCTCGACGAAAACTCGAACTAATAACCCAATAATGACTAGTAGCCATCCAAGAAACAAGAAAGCAGCGCTTCAATCGCGGAACTTTTTTGCGCCTGTCCCTTGATTGTCGGAGCGGAATCGGAGGGGGAGAGACGGTAGGGCAAGGTTGATGCTAGAAAGGAGCGCGCTCGGTAATTGCGTTTCTCACTTACAGAGCCTTGGCCGCTCGCGTCCAAGTTCGATAGAGATATAGCCCGAGCGAAAGAAGAAGCGCGCGCGCGCGCGCTGCCTGGCAATGCGATTCCAGGCGGCAAAAGAGCGTTCTTAAGAGGAAATCCAATAGGACGGACGAGTCATCTCAAAGTGCCGGACTTATCGCTCTCTTTCTCCCGTGTCTTTGTTACATATCTCGCTTCCTCCTTTGTTTTTCTTTTCGCCCGGCATCCGGTGACTTTGTTCGCTTATTGATTTTTGCGGTCTATTATCTTCTATTTTTTGTTTGTTCGGTTTTCGAGACTGTGCACCTGAACGGACGGCTTTGAAAAATCGACTGTGTTGACAATAAACTTGGAACTGTGCCTTTAAAAATTAATGGGAGCGGAATTAAAGTCATAATTGTGTTTTGACTTTTTCGTTGAAATATAGAAATTTTGTGGATGAAGTTATGGATAACTTTATGGATAACTCTATCTGATGTAGGTTTGTTGCACTTAACAAGGTAAGTTTAACTATCGGTAGGCTAAAAACCGCTATTTCTTCTAACGGATAAAAGAAAATAAAAATTTAAGAGTAATTAACTGATAGCAGTAAACGAGCTAGCGGTTATTTCTCAATTACCTCCATTATTGATAACCTGTTGATAATCTATTGATGAAGAGCCCTGCTTTTCGAGTCAATATCGCAAAATTCAGAAATTTAATAAACTCATAATTGCCTCGATAGCCTTCATTGAAAATTCGATAATTTTCCGACTATTAGCGATTCCGAGGGCGCCAAAACTTTCAGCGGATCGATCACAAATTTAACGGTAACGTGCCGATCTATCGTGGCTTGAAAACTTTTCGACCTTGGTTACGAATATTTTCGAGCAGCCCGAGGAGCACAATGGAAAAACTGAATTCCCGTAATCGCGGTCCCTTCTTTATTTCTATTTCGCGTAGAAAGCCAATAACGGCGGGAGAGGAGCAGGAATTCTAAAAATGAACGAGAAGAAGCGCATTCTGAAAAATAAAAGCAGAAGAGGAATAAGTTTCGACTAGCTTTATCTCTCTCACTCAGAGCTCTATTGGTATTTATTAACAATGTCAACAGTGCCAATAACCAGCTTCGTCTCCGGAATCGGAGCGATTTCATCTCCTCTCCTTTTTATTTTCCCACTCCGGAGCGCGCGCAGAAAAGAGGGCGAGCCAATAAAAACAAGGAAAACTTTCGTTCCTTCGATACTCGTTGACTTTTTCTTCTCTCTTCCCTCCTGCCCTCCCCTCCCTCCCTCTCTCTCTCCTTCTGTCGTTCCATTTTCCTCCTTTGTTAGCCCCGGCGAACCTATCGAATCTCCCGAGCGCCGGGGCATTTCCTTCGTCGCGCTCCTTTCATCATCGATCCCGCTCTCTCGCTCTCTCGTTCAATCATTCCTCCTTTCTTGTCCCTCGGAATTTTCTCCCGGTCATTTGGCCCTTTGACTTTCTCTCTTTCTCGCCGGCGCCAGATCGAAATAACGCGTCCTTTCGCCGATCGTCTCGAGCGTTATAATCCCTTAACGAGTACGCGAGCTAAGCGCGCGCTCGAGCTCAGATTCGATATGAGCCGAGCGAAAGATTCGCCATTTTTGGCGCCGGCAAGAGAATATTAAATTCCCCCCCTTTCCGGCGCTCGGCTCATCTTCGCAGACGAGTTCCCCTCCTTTTCAACCTTCGCTCTTCTTATCTCTGGATATACATTCCGCGCTTACTTTGCATACCTTTGATTCTCCCACTCCACTCCTTCGCCATATCTAGCTCTCTTTCTTTCTCTCAATTTATCCACTACTACTGTAGCCTTTCTCTTTCTCGATCGACTCTGCGTTTTACCGGTACGATAAAAAATTCCCCGACGATGTGTATTTAATTATGAGGTCGCGCGCGCGCCAGCCGATTATCTACAGGGCGCCCGGTGAATAATGCGTGGAAAAGTTGGCCGGGGGCCGGAGTTGCGTGTGCGCGAAACTTTTCGGCTCAAAGGCGAGGATAATCGACTAGATGTGCGCCGGCGAGAGAGGAACTCGGGGCTTTTTAGCCGCGCGCTCTTTTGTAGTTCCGGCTCGTCTTTTCCTTTTTACGCGCGCTCTCCTCTCGTTTTCCGTTCTCTCTATCTCGCCGAGCGCGAGTCGAATGTTCTAAGCAATCGGAAACTTTTGATAAACTTTCGCCACGGTCAATTTAAATTGAGTTTAAAGCTTCGCCTTGAGGAAAGCGATATACCGGAATTCCGTTACTCCTCTGCGCTGCGCGAATGATGTCTGCGAGGAAATTTAGACATATAGCCGCTTCGAGATAATAATCTTGAATATAAGAATGAAATGGTTTAAGGCCGCCGGCGACTTACTGTTTTCTCGACACTAAAAGAAACCGTATTTATTTTTACGTTCGGAAGAAAGTGGAGTATCGCTTACTGAACGCTTCTGTGTATTATAAACTTGATAAGCCTTACTAAATTTTACTATACCGTATAATCGCAATAAATAAACAAAAACATTGCAACCTTAAAAAAATAAATTCAAAAAAATTAGTAGTCATAACTAATTAGGGTCAATCAACCAGTGAATGAATGATTTCGCATTTCTTCATTTTAATTGTATTAAAATAAGTATAACAATTCTATAAAAATTAT
>UELX01006707.1:0-10276 GCA_900480035.1 Eupelmus urozonus | reverse complement strand
ATTAAATACCGACCCCCCCCTCCCCCAATCTCTTTTTTTAAAAATCTGATACCATAATAGAAATTTAAGGGAGTAACCGTCAAGAACAAAAAACAGTAGGATAAAGTTTCGTTTTGTTATAATTCTATATGTGGAATATAAAGTTTCATTAAAAAGTTTTTAAGTATATAAATAAAAGAATACCTTTCGATTTAATTTTTTTTATATTTAAACCCTGATAAAAAATTTACCATATTCTGGGCAGAATTTCTGGCCAACAAATGTTAAAATGACTCTTATCTAAAAATTTTGGAAATGCTTTGAACTGAATTTCTAGTTCAGTGTAATTTTAAGGTTTGTTGACCAGAAATTCTGCCCAGAATATGATCAATTTACTACCAGGGAATCTATCAATGTTTAAATAATCAAAGAAAACAATATATTTGTTAGTACTTCATCCAAACCACTTTAAAGTTATTAATAATCAAAAATAAGTATTGTTATATAATAAATGAAGAATACATCACTTCTTTGATTGTTTGAAAGATTAATATTTTTATACGATCCCAGATTAAGATAAAAGCTCTATTATAAAATTCATCAGTTATTTACAAGATCACGTCAGTGACATCCTCTCATACAGACCGGCAATACACAAATATTTTATACTTATACACTATATCTGTCCTAAATAGTAGGTATAAATACACTTATTATAAACAAATATGCAAACTCATTCCGAAAGAATACAGACTAATTAAAAGTACGTGAAAATCAAAAAGATATATATAAATAAAATTGTAATGGTAAAAGTTTAGTGATATTTTTAAATTATCTTGTTAATGTCTGTGCAATTAAGTACACTGGTTTAAATTTGTATTATTTATTATTTCTGGTGTTGTTGAAGTGCTTACTATACTTGAATTGCTTTAGATAAATTAACAGTTTGTCGAACGAATTAAATAATCAAGTCCATTATCTTTTCACGTTTAAAAAGTTCAGTTCAATCCGTTATTTGACTATGATATTTAAGTCAAATTTGTTGTTTTTCTTTGTAACTAACTAATTACCATATTTAGATATACGCAATAAGTTAATTGAAATGCTACGAATACTTTTTAGATATTCACTTTTTATTTTACAAATTTTCATTAAAAACTGGGTGTTAATAGCTTTGAAATGAAAAATACAATAATGCAATTTCTAATAATACTGCGTGTTAAATATCTGAAATTGAAGATTACTTTTTATTTTTACAGATACTTAAGCTTCCCGAAATTTGATTAGTGACATTCTAGAAATCACACTTAATGTGTGTATATAAAATTTTGTTAAAATTTATCTGTTGTTCTCTTGAAAGATAAACTCACTTAAATCACACAATATAAGCTATTTTGCAAAAATTCTCATTTTCTTCTAATGGAAGATGTCACGTTCACATGAAATAATAAATTAACACATGTAACATTAATAATCTTTCGTGATGCATATTTTGAATAATATATATCAACAAATTATTTTAAAAAGGCAAACTCTTATCGCAGCCCTAAAGTCATCAGATGGAACAAGCCGCCACCTGGCCGGAAATAAAACTGGCAAACATCGTAAACGAACCGCACGCCCGCCTCCATCGATTCCACCGACAACCGAAATTGTTTACTCAAATGTACTCGAGATAAATTCCCTCTTTCTCTTTCCGTCCTCGCTAAGAGAAAGCCGAACAACTACCTATATATACAGCCATCTATACACACAATTTACAAGAACTCAGCGGGTATACAGAGAGCAAGAGAGTTAAAAGGTGCTATCGGCTCCCGAGCAGGCAGCGCCAGTCAAGCGCAGAGCTCGCTCTAAAGTCCGCACTTGAGCAACGAACGGAATCGCGCAAGAACGGGACAAGATAGAAAGAGAGAATATACGGGGGTAAGACAGATGGCTCGCCCGAGAGACAATCATACTTTAAACTACGAGTCGCGCACAGTCAATTAACAAGTCAATACGCTGTACTGATACAATATCGACCGATCGCCGAATGCGCCTATGAAAAAGCCGAGAAAGAGAGTCCCGAACGAGAGAGAGAGAGAGCCTCGAAAAGAAGATAAAGGGAGGGACTATTCAAACGATCAGACAATCGGAATGTAATTGCGCCCTCCCAATCCCATTCAATACCAATTCATTTCGGCTCCCCCATTGTTTCGCCCAGCCAGCGAGCTTCCTCTACTTCTTCCTATCTCTTTCGGCCCGCGCGCCTCCTCTAAAACTTCTTTGTGGCGGCTCGAGCATTGGGAAATTATACGACGACTTGTTGTCGACGGGGCCACAAAGGCGCTTATGAAATTTGCATTAGCGGCCGGCTGCTATTTTGATGATTTTACCTGGCCGGAAGCGCGAGCTCTCGATGTGACCTGGATGCTGCAGCCGAGGAGCGTTTGTATTAATTGCGGCTCTCCGGGACGCTTGACTTTAATTTCGGAAGAGGCTCTTGCTTTAAGGTCTCGGCTTTCTCTCTTTTATTCAATTTTACTTGTCAATTTCTGCTTAATTCTTACGTTAATTTATTAGCTAGAGACCTATTCTTTAAGAATTCTTATGCTCTCTGACTAACAATTATAATTTTATTAATATTTAGGTAATCTATTAAGGCCCTCGTTTAACTTTCCATTTAAAACAAATAAGTATATTTTCAGCAAAATTACAATTTCCATCATACAACCCATCCCACACATCACGCAAACATCGCATAAAAAAGCCCCCGCAAAATTACACGCGAAATACATTGCGTATAATCCAGACGAAATAGAAAAATTATTCCTCCCAGCTGAAAAACAGCAGAGCCAGCTCGATCCATATATGCAAAGCAACTTCTTTGCCGCGAGTATCATAATCTCGCGTGTCTCCGCGAGACACGCGCGTCTCTCCTGCATTTTTGCCAGCCTCTCGGCATATACATATCCATACATAAACGGCTGTGGCAGCGGGGGAGAGGCAGAGATTGTAATTGCGGATTTACAGCTCCGACACGCGCTTATATCCCTGCCTGCGCGAATGATTAACGAGCCGTCCTCCCACAGGAGGGAAGAACTCCCGAAAAGTCCTAGGTAGCCAGGTATGGGAAAGGTTGTGGGAATTATGATAATGCGTGGCTGGAATCAGCGTTGACACGCGCGCAAAGCTTCGAATATGCCGCGGGTATTGGGCTAATTCGTTCCCGGAGCCGGGGCTTTAGCGCGTCGGGAGGAGATGCGTTTTTAAAGGGCTGCTCCCGTGGGGCCGGGGCTGTGTTAGACATTTGTCAGGTTTGATAAGTGTCGGGACGCTGCTTTGGTGTTTTGGAGCGAGTTCTGGTGAGTGGAAGGGATGTTTTGAGGAGGAAGAGGAATGGTTTTGGTTGGACAGTTGGGGATTTAATGTTGAATGAAAATGAATCAATCATAAGAAACGTGAATACTTGATTTTAAATTTTACTTATCGCTTTCTCTGATTTTCAGACTCTTAAAAACATCTATAACAATTCAAAAGTACGTCATATTCCAGGTGACAAAATTAAAGACAGCTTCAGCAAAAAATCAGCCAACAAAACTGAATCTTCGAATTTCCAAAGTCAATCATCCCTGCCAGTAGCCTTCGCAAAGCTCCCTATATACAACTTGAGCCAGATAAAATCCATCCTGCATTTTTAAACGATCGGTCGACGGGAATCAAATAATCGGCGAAAGACGTAGGCGCGTAATCGGCGCAAATCCCATTTGGGAGTAGCTTGCGCTGCTGGCAAATCGTTCGGAGCGCTACTTCCGATTACGGGGGCAGCCTCGGACTGGTGTATAACCAGCGCAGGAGGTCACGGACCGGAAGACCAATTTGGCAGCGGCGGCGATGGCCGCGCGCGTGAGGTGAGCGGAAAAAGAAGGAGTATACGGAGGTGGTCGGAGGGAGAGTTATTTTACGGTTGTTTTTTTTTTATGTTTAGGTGGGTTATTTGTTAAGCTTTTATCAATGTTTAAATATTTCAGTGGTATTTTTAAAATATAGTCTAGAGGTTTTACAGATGTAAGTAGCTTTAATATAAGAAACAAGGTGGAATTGGTACAGGCATTGCATAAAAGTAAGGAAATGACTTGATTACGATAGTGATTCAAGCGTGAACGAGCATTCCCCGGCGTTATTCAATTTAGCAAAACAAAACGACGGTAGATCTATAACAATTCGTTAACCATGGGAGCAGTTATACGACATCGAATAAAGAAAATAGAAGGGAAATCAGTTCCGAGACACTCGGCGAAAGACAAGAAGATCGAAGGAATAAGAAAAGGCAAGCAATGAATATATAGGCGTGATCGGAATGAGAAAACGAGGGACGAGCAAGAGAGAGAGAGGAAGCTCTTGCCTTCTATATAAAAGAAGGACTTTTCGAAGCAGATGCGAATCAGCGCCGAACGAGCCATATAAGATTCCAGACGTTCGCCGGCAAGCCACCCCCGCTCTATTTGTTCCTCTATATATTTATTTCTCTCCTCCCCTACCTCGCTTCTGATTAATGAACGAACGAGAGAGAGAGAGAGAGAGAGAGACGGCGGTCGATTCGATTAAACCAGTGCAAACGAACGAACGGATCGAGCAGTCCGATAAATATCCGACGGCGTTCCATAAACGTCCGCGCGACTACTGCTACTCGTCGCTGCTCGTAAATCAGATTTCCCGTAGCGCGCTCTCTCCCCTATGCGCGAGCTGCTACGTATATGGCTGTATAGGAAATAAAGAGTGCGCGCGTACGGACCTGGACGGTCCCTGGAATAAAGGATCCGGCCTGCTCTGAATAAATAGATGACCGACTAACGGCCTGATTAACAATAACGAATTTATGGCTGGTGTGTATAGTGGTAAAGTGTAGTGGTAAGGTTTCAAGCGCTGATTTTTCCGAGCGCTGAGGTGGATTGGACTTGTTGGAGGTGTTATGAGTGTGAGATATTGGTGTTTAGGGCGAATGAAGTTTAGAATAATATGAAATGAGATTTGTTAGTGGTTTTTATTTTAGGTAAGAATGTAATAAATAAAATTGTATAGAATATAACATCAGCCTTTTTACCAAAATAAAATAAATAATATATTTTATCTATAACAAATACCTTCCAACCAATAATTTTCGGTAGAGTAAAAGCACCGATATCCGACCACTCAATTCAATAATTCAGATTTATTAATCATTTTTATTTGTGAAATGTTTACATATTAACATCTACAAGAAAATTATTCTCTATTCTTTCATTAGTTTCCAATTCTCAATTTCCTGTGGCTAACTATAACTCGTACATTTACCCTGTAAATTTTTCATTTTTAAGCTACTCAGATTTTTATAACAATTAATAAGTGATAACTAAAACTTTTGATTAATTCATTATATATAGAATCAAAAAGTTTTGGATAAAATAGGGTTCATCCAGAAAGCTGATAAAATTAATAATTTTAGTTGAAAAGTGATTTTTTAAAGAAAACTCCGTATGCATTACATGTAAATTTAATTTTGCCCCGTATCGAGTAAAACTGAATAAAACTAATAACTTTTTTGGAAGTCAAATTGGAATGTAAAAAAACTAAAAATTTACGTACATTTATCTTTAGATATTTTCATTTATGTATTTTTTTTACGTGTGAATTGATAGAAAAATTTGAAATAACAAATGTACAATTTCCAGAAAATTTTTATTATTTTTAGTTAAACGTTATATCTAGAATAATATTAATTTAAATTAAACTTTTTATTTCAAATATAACTTTTTACTAAAAATAACTATATAGTTTTCAACGCAGATGAAACTAATTAAATAGAGCCTATTTATACTTGAAATGTCTAACAATGTATAACATTACCTAACAATCACTAAAAGAGTTAGTATAATTCTACAAATAAATTTCTTAAATCCATCTTTCAAAAAGACGACCGATAAAAAATAGCTTAATCCATGAACAGCCTAACAGAATCAACCATACGCAGCAGACCTCCAACCAAAGCTGAAAAAAACACTTGTAAACACACAAAAGAAAAAGATACGAAGAAGGCATCGGAATAAGCAGCTCGAAAAACAGGCCGAGAAAAAAAGCACGAAGCGCAACGCGTGTACCAGTGAAGCCACTGCCTCGCAAATCCCAGCGTCCCAAGGTGCTGCTCGGCCTGCCGCTGACAGTCCTGTCTTGGAAGGCAAATTTCACTTTTTGTCAGGCAGCGCCGGCCCTGAAAGGAACGAATATTGGATTCGGTTATTACTTCGACGAACGTCGTTCGCCTTCGATGTCATACTTTCGATACTCCGGCTCTCCTCCTCTCCAGCCCCGCGTCTCCCTCGGTTAGAGCTCGAGGGAGAATAACGGCAGGAGGAGACGCTCGACATTATGTAGTCCGCAGAGAAAAAAAGGCGAGCGCGGGGGACGGAAAAAAATCGCCGCTGCACGTAGAATCTTTAATGAGCTGCGCCGCCTGCTGCTGCTCCCGTCCGCCTGCACGAACGGCTATTTTCGGCGGTTAGTTATCGGGGCCCGCTGATCCACGGCTAATTGATTTTATTAAGAAGGACAGTGAACGCGGAAAAGAGGAAAAAAGTCAATCACGAACCGGCGAAAATAGATACGTTTCGAGGAGAATTTCGCTCGAGGGGTATTTATTCATGACAAAAGCGCGCGTATTGGCTGGCTATTTATTTTTGCGCGAAAAAGGAATTTAAGTGTTGAGCGGACGGTCGCGCTGCTGTCCGCGCTGAGAGGCGGAGCTTGATGACTTTAACGATGGGTAATTTTTTGTTTGTCAATTATGCTAATTGCATTATGTGTAGACGCGCGGCTCGAGCCGTTGTGTTTTAAATGAGCTTTTTATTCGATTAAGTTGTGTTTAATGTGAGATGGGCTGGTTGTCACCTATGGTTGGCATTTTTTTAATACTGCATAAGTCGTATGTGAAGTTAGGTAAATAATGGACATAGACTAGACGAGAAGAATATTAATAATATCGGAAAATAAAAATAAGTTATACTATGTGCGTGCTCGCTTTTAACTCTTCATACTAAATTGACGAGCTCGGCATAGTCAAATAATTGGATTTATTTAGAAAAAGTGCCTTTCCAAACAGGCGATTATCAATGATTAACCGTGATGCTCTTTTTCTTTCCCTAGATCGGTTATAATAATCGGTATTTGTAAATAGATAGGCTGCAAAGTTTTAAATAATAATTTTAAAACATTTAACTAATAAGTCTCTGGAATCAAATCAATTATAACTAATAGAGTGTATAACTTTCTGGTCACAGATCTTAATGAAACTTTGAAACGTGCTTTTAGGTATATCAAAAATGAAAAATATGAAAAAGAGCTACCATTTGAAATGTGAACTATTCAGTCTGGAAATGTCTTCAATAAATTTTCAATAACTAAAATCAAAGTACATTACGCTTCAATTTGTCATTTACAGAATTAAGAATTAATAACTAGATCCAAAGTTGCGCTTGTTTAAATCTAAGCAACAAAAGGAAACCAGAAATCATTTGAATTCTGACCTGCTAAATTTTACAATAAATCGGTCCATTTTCGTCGACCAATTTGAAACAAGTATAACTTTGACCTTAATTGTTAATTCTTAATTCTGAAAAGAGCAAATTGAATCTTGCTTTCTCGATTTTGATTTTGGTTATTGCAAATTTATTAAGAACATTTCTAGACTGAATTATTCACGGTTCAAATATAAGCTCTTGTTCATATTTTCCTTAAAATAAGACTACAATTATGTCTATAACATGAGTTTTCCGAAGCTTTAGGCTGTTTCATTATGGCTTTGTTAAATTTTCGGTACCTGTAAACATATCCTACTATTTCATCAAAGTCTATGAATCTCCTGATTAGTAAGAAAGAAAAGAAAAGCATGAAAGAAAAAATAAAGAAAATCAAAACAAAAAGTCATACCGGAAGTTATAAAACCACAATAAACGTCTTGCGATTAGCTAATTCATAGCGCACGCATGTAATGTTGAATTTAAATTATAAATTAATATTATGATTCTAAATAATTGTATACTTACTAATAAAATAACATAAGTTTGTAATGCAAGTAAGTTTAATTTAATACTTCATAAAAATATTAACAATATTGAGGAAATCATGGTAATTTTACAGGTAAATAATATCAGTTATCAGAATAAACAAAAAATTAATTTGCTAGCATCTTTACATTCATTAAAAGATAGATTACATTTTTCAATAAAGTTCAATTCATTTTGAAAACATTTCTTCTGTATTTTTCTTTGGTGTAACATATGAATCATATCGTAACAAAACTTTTTAACACAAAAAAACTAACTCTAAGATCCAAAATTACTTTTGGTCGCATTTGCACATATTCTTATTGTTTTTTAAATACTGGTCTTCTATATCCAACATGTTAGATACCGCATACTTAATAGCAACAAACGTCATCATTATTTTATATCTTACGTACACATATGAATACTCCATAAACAAGACTAAACCTATTTCAATCTCTTCCAGATCTCCCAAAATCCCAGTTCCAGCAGTCGAAAAATCAAGAAAAATCGTCCCCGAAGCAATCCTAGAAATTTCACTCGAGCGAAGAATTGATCCCACGAAAAGTCATCGCCCGAGCATCGCACTTCCTCCTCCAGCATCTAAACCTTTTCATTAAACGCAACGACGTACACACGGCCCATATATAACCTGGTCCCATTCCGGCTTGCAATCGCGAGCTCGCCTCGAACCTTCAGCGAAATAGCATCCCGGCCGTGCGCAGCGATCATTAGATGAGCGCGCAGCGTCGTGTCTTTGAGATGTGTTTCGCGCGCGCGCGCGAGGCAATCGCCACGGAACTTTCATCTCCAATAAGGAGGAGAAAAAAATCGCATCGCCCGCCTGTCGCTTTCCCACTTTAATATCGGCGGCTAGTTCGTGCGGATACACACAAATGTACGTGTATAGAGCCCGACTGCCGGGGAGCGGGGCGTTAGTTTCCTCGCCGGATATTAGCTGTCACGCGGCTCACTGGACAGGCCAGCTCTCTCCCGCCCGTCCGGATAGATGTGTGCGGCTATCTGTATATATATACCTATGTTTATATATATATAGAAAGAGAGAGAGAGAGAGAGAGAAGCTCCTTCCTAAGTAGCCCTGAATTCTGGACGCCGCTGCTTCTCTGTATGTATGGAATAGTGCGCGTGGGGCAGGAGACTCGAGAAAAGTACGAGAAACTTTTCGCTCTCTTTCTCCACGCTCCCTTTTTGTTTTCGTCCTCTTTGTCTCCTACCTACGTGCACGCCGCTTCCAAAGTGTCCAACGAAATGAGAGAGAGAGAGAGAGAGAGAGAGAAAGAGGAAAAAGCAGCACGACACACGCTGCCGGAATGTCGAATGCGCCGTACTCTTGGAGGGCTGGAGGTATATATACGCGCGAAACGCGCCGTTTATATACGTGAGCGATTTAACGAGGATAAATGCTTAATCAGCGCCTGACTTTGCTGCTCTTGTTTCGACGATTATTCGAAGGGGCTAAGGATTTAAATTGCGTCTGGTCGCGCAGTGCATTCGGCGGGCGTAATGTTGCGGTTTTGACCTATTTCGATATTTGCTCGTCGCGGTTAATTAATTTCTGGGAAGCGGTTGTGATAAGAATATTGAAAATGCGACGTTACCGCATGTCGATAAGTTAACGCTTGCTGATGTCGATCTCATTATGGATTTCCAAATATAGATACGCAGTGCGTTAATTACGAACGTCGCAATGGAATACACTTGTCTGACTGGACTTGGCCTACTCTTTCTTCTTCGAGATTTCACCTGGCGAGGCGTGACTCTCAAAGTTTCTGATCGAACAGTGGAAAACTCTGTTATATTCGACTCAATTAGGTGATTCAATTATATTATTCAAAAATATGAACGAGAAAATTGAGAAAGCATTTGGAAAGTTGGTGGATTGGAAATAGACAACGATCTGCGAGGCAGAGAACTTGACCACGGGTTCTTGGTTATTTAAGGGCGATCGCCGAGATTGCAAATAAATTGACCGAGAAAAACAAATAAAGCATTCCTCAGGTTTTAACTGCAAGCGCGTAAATCTGTGCATTTGGCCCGACGAAGTTCACTTGAACATTTTAGTATATTTATTAAAATTTTAAAAAAAGTGACTAAAATTGAATCATTATTATTTTAAATTTATTGTAATTTTAAATTTGTATCGTACACTGAGAAAAATGTCTTAATAAAAATTACTATATTTTTTGTAACGCTGTGACATACTTGTACAAAGACAAAAA
>UELX01006706.1:0-10277 GCA_900480035.1 Eupelmus urozonus | reverse complement strand
TTGGTTTTCCAAATCAATGATTATCTAAATTTTGAATTTTCTGAATTTTTCACTATCACAACTTCGAACTTTCCAAACTTCAGTCTATACAAATTTCAAAATTCAAAACTTTTACTTTTCTAAATTTTTAAGTATGCCCTTTAATTTAAATTTATCTTACGACAAATATAAATATATTGTAAGTAGCTTGAGAGACGCCATAAGTTATCAAATCCTCTCTACTGATACATTTAATACAGCCGTAATTCATACATTCAAGTAACATTTCACTGTTCCCTACAGCATTTCTAACCAAATACTTAATGCATCGAAAAGCTCTTTTTCCCCTGAATCTACCAGTCTCCCAACACACGCCAACGCGTCGTTAGCCAGTAAACGCAAATCAGTAAGCCAAAGCTCAGCAACTCCTTATATATACTTAGACAGACGCGGGAGCGAAACTATCCGGCCCGGAATGATAATTTTGACTTACGATTTCGCTGGAGCGTGCAAACATTCCCCCCTGCTCGTGTTATCGGTCCCGATCGCAAATGGGACTTGTTGTTTCACGGCGCGCTCACGCGACTCTCGAATCTCTTGTCTTCGTGTACACGCCGCTGCTGTAACGGTTACGAGATGAGACGACGCCGACGACGCAACGAGCTCTACCTTTACGAGACGTTCGATCGTTGCAGCCGCTTTAAACGCGGATTACGCTTATCGAGCCTGCGTATACTTTCGGGCCGCGAGATAAAGAAGCGCTCCTTTGGTTTTACGGGGGCTGCGATGTTGATTTGCTGGACTGCGTCGTTGCGAAAGCATATATAGCTGTGGGCGTGTGTATTGGAACGTACGGGCAACTTGAATTAGCCACTGGAGGAGATATTAGTACAAAAGCTGGCGGGGTGATATATGAGACCTTATTGAATGTACGACGTCTCAATTATGCTTTTGGAACAATGCAAGCTATTAATTTCTATAGTTGGGCACTGGTTGAATTTCGTACGCATGAAAAAATAATGGAATGCTGTTTCGAGCTAATGTCATAAAGAATTTAGTACTTTTATCGCTTGAAGAAATAAGAAATAATTTTATATTTTACTTAACGAATTTATGTTGATTAATGTCGCAACGATCTTTTTTTGCTTTGCTATATGTGCGCAAAATTGTAAAATGATTGATGAACTCTTACCCGATGAACCAATGAGTGCGCGCACTTGTAAAAATGTAATTTCGTATATCTATATATCGTCGAATACCTATATGAAAAGGTGAAAAGGTGTTATATCAAGCCAAAACTCGCGTAGTGAACTCTGCCAAAGCAATTCTAAATTAAAATAAAATAAATAAAAAATAAAAAAAGAACTCATGCGGACACCGCGTAAGCTCTCCAAGCATATTCATTTTGCCGCGTATTTCAAATCAAAACAAATAAAAGGTCAGCTCTCCAAAAGCTACGCGGACAAATAAAAGACCTCGCGCTGCGCTGTACCACCCGCTCCCAATGTAAATTCACAGGACGAGAGTTTTACAGGCTTGAAATCCACCGTAGTCGCGTAAACAACGCGCGTACAGATGTTCATAATAATTGTCTAAATATCCTCTGCTTTACTATACCTCGCTGCAAAATCAAGCACCGGATGCGGGAAAAATGAAGTAGAAACGTTTTGAAAGGAAGAAGGACGTAGAGGGGGTAAAAAAAGTTTCGTAGCTTTTGTTTGTTAGTTCGTGCCTCTCCGCGGCAAGGTGACAAGAGCCGGCGCGGTGATATAGAAATAAAGCTTTTTACGAGAGGCGCGCTCGTATAGCGAGGGCAAGCTTAAAAGTTGACGACCACGACGACGAGAGTCGAAAGCTGGCGGATTGCCGTTTCTTTCCCGCACGGTTTCCGCTTTCCTTCCCTTCTCGGCGCGCGCGCCGACTTTTTAAGGGGCTTTTCAGCATTAGAGTTTCGCGAGAGGATTTTAATATTTATCTCGTGAATTATTATATTTTGGAGGGGCTCCAAGTATACGTACCGGAGTATACTGATTATATGTATATATGTATATTTTGCCCGAGCGAGGCTGGGGTGTAGTGCAAGCAAAAAAAAAGGCTTTTAAACAGCGACTATTGGGAGCTTATATATATATATATATAGAATGCGAACTTTCATCCATATTCATTAATGATGAACGTCGCGATGAATAAGTTAAGACCGCACGAGAGTGGAAAAGCCAAGGTCTTTTGCTCTGTCTGCTTAAAATAAGCGGCTTTGAATTAAATTTACAAATGAGCTATCGCCTGTGAAAAGGTATCTGGCAAATGCGAGATAAAAGCGTGATCCTGTGCCACTCTCCTCGGCGTTAAATAATTTATGATCCGATGTAATCAATAAAGCGACGTGCACACGCTTGTTAATGCATGTCATATTTTTTAACGCTGAAAAAAATAGATATTTCGCCGGAAAAAAAGGTGTTTTAATGAAAAAATATTGTAACTCGATAATGGAATAAAAAATTTACGACTTTGCAAGTGTAATCTAAGTAACAGTTTTTAATATACTTAATGCTCGCCGGGATATATTTAACAATAAATTCACGATAACCGTTATTTGCCAAATCGGAAAAAGCAATTATTAAAAAAAAAAGAATAAAAGCAAAATCGTACAAATTATGAAACAGACTGTCACAGAAAAACACTTGGAATAATTCAGGCGGGCCGCGTGCTTTTTCTTTCGATCCGCGCAATAAGTCACACACAGTGAGAGCGGCGCGCGTAAAATTCGTTTTTCAACTCCGGCGCCCAACCTATAAATCCACGCTTAGCAATGAACGATATTTCCCCCGCGAAAAGCCAAGAAAAAAGAGAGCATCCAATTCATCGGGAGGACCGTAATTTTGGAAAAAGTAATCTCTGAACGCCGCGTAAAAAACGACGAAAAGACAAAAGCAATAAAGCGCATAAGCAAGAAATTGCACATCGACGGGTGGTTCTTGATTATCCGGAGCAATGTAGTTCATCCGAAAAAATTGCCTGTATACGCTGCTACTTTTTTTATATGTAAACCATTAATGAGAGTATAGCAGAAATAAATTTATAAAAAGCAGAAAGAGGAAGCTGTCTACGATTCTTTTTCGTTTTTTGTTCGGGGTTTCGATAAACGATTTAGTACTGGGGGCAGATAAAAATAGCACTGACTTTTGTCGCCGCGAGGTTACATACAAAAACGCCGGAGAGCGCCGAAAATTTAAAGATTTTTGCGAATTCGAAGAAGGGAGATGATAAATAAAAAAGCGGCGCATGGAATCGTGTAATATGTCTGCTGAATATTCGATGAAATCTATAAACGGAAATATTCGGGCGAAGGGCGATGGCTCATCGAATATTCGATCGAATATTCAGTAGACATTATGTCATTTTACGCTGAGTAATTTTCAGAAATAAATACACTGCGGATCCATCGCTCCTCACCTTTTCTCTAAAGTAAGTTTAAAAGACTTTCGAAAAATAATACGATTGACACAAGTTAGAAATGTCAATTCAAAACGTATCTAAAAATCTTGAATTTTCCCTTTTATCGTAAAAATTGATATAGTCTTCGACACAACCATCTGCCCAGTACCTAACACAGTAAAAGTTTAAACATGTCAAAGTAAGTCCATTTCAATTATCAAATTGCATAGGTCAAACGTAAAGAACAAAAAAAACCCTCCAAAGAATTCACAAGCCTTCATCTCTGAATGCTTCAGGCTTACAGAGGGCCCGGTTCAATAAGAATAAGAGCGAGGCGGAGTCTCGCGCGCCGGCACAATTTACTGAATCGTCATCTCTTCGAGCGGTAAAAAAGCTCCGAGGGGCGCGCGTCCCGCTGGGAAAGAAATAAGGCCGCGAGAGAGGGGAAATATCGAGGGTGGAGCGAGAGAGAGGGAGATTAGTCGATGGATTATTCAAGTGCGTTCTTACGTGAATATATAAAAATGCAATTGCGTGCGTGGGTGTACGGGGGAAGAGCGCGCTAGGAAAGGGCCTTTGTGCTCGCGCGCGGCCGAGTTTATGGCTCGGCATTTTTCTGAAAGGTCGCAATTTTGCAGGTGACGTCGTTAGCTCTCGCTTCGCAGAGGAATTATCGGACAATGGAAGTGGCGCGCGCGGGTCGTTTGTGTATTTCTGATAAATTAAATGAGGACACTGGATATTTTGTTTTGCTCGCTGTTCATTATTCAATTCGGCGTGTTTGACTTAATGCACATTAAATGCGTCCACTAAAATTAGCCGCTTTCATACGTACTTGACCTTTAAATTAATGTTGAATTGGATAAACGTAAGTAGTTCAAAGTCAAAATCCCAAAGTACAAAAGTTCATCAGGTCTCGAAATTCCTCAATTACAGAATTAACCCCTTTCGCCGAGCGAGTCAGAGAAAATTTGACGGGGGAGTGAAAAAGAGAAACTCGCCCTGCCTCGCTCCGGCAAGGTAGATCAGCAGAACGCGAGAGGGAAGCTCGGTCGCGTAGCGGGGCTATATTAAGCCACGTGACTGGAATGACGAGCCGAGCCGAGCAAAGCTCCCTGCTGCTGCTGCTGCTGCTGCTGGGAAATTTCGAGTTTCCGATAGAACGAGAGAAAAACACGTCGATGTCCGTTATCTCGGGCCAACACACAGAGAGACCAGCTCGCGCCTGTATTCTTTTGCTTCCGTATCCTGCCACTTTCCGACCTTACCTCTTCTCTCTCCTATACCGATTTTTTTTTATTCCTTGGTTACAGAGCGCGCATGCTGAGCAGCGCGACGCGCTAGATTGAGAGGGGCAGCCTCCCGATAAAGTTCCGTAAGGCTGTGAGAGCGAATGATATTTTATCGCTCTTTCCCGCTTCGTCATAGAGGAGCGAGGCGCTTTCCTCTGGCTATGCTTGCTTTGTTGCAGGGAACTTCTCTGTGCGGATTTTTCTCTTCCAGCTGTAATGTACGGAAAATTTTTCGCGCGTATTTATCGAGACTGTTAAGCGCTCTTTTTCTACTGCTTCTGTTTTTTTCTTTCATCGACCTGTTGTTTTCAAGTTTTAATCAGGCTAATCTTTGGAAAAGTGACTAAACTGTTGATTAAAGAAATTAAACGACATTTTTTTTCGTAATCTGTTTCGTAATCGACATTCTTTTTTTTTTTACTACAAACTATGTGTATGCGCGATGGATGGGACGGTCTTTTAATTAAATCTTCCGCGTCGAAGAATTTAGACAGATCGAAGGGAGGAAAAGTAAGGTAGGGAGGTGCAAAAAAGCTTCAATCTGCTGTCATCAGCGACGCTTTGTCAAACATTTCGACAAGACCATTAAACTCACTTTTAGAGTTTAATGAAATCGGTGGATTTTGATGGAAAAATTTAATATTCCGTAGACCTGGGTAGATTTACTTTTCCGAAAATGATAATGTAATATCAATTTATGAATTTCTGCGTAATATGAGTAGGCTTATTTTTTCAATATAAATATTGAATATATTATAAAAGACTGTAATAGCAAATGATATTAAAAATTAATTCCAATTATTTCGAATCAAATTATTTTTTCTTAAAGAAAAACGAGTAAAAGTGATTTATTATACATGCTAATACAATTGTTTTTAGTTGCAATCGAACGATATTGTAGAAATACAACATTTTTGATCGAAAAAGCTGAATCTTTAGCCTATACACGAATAAACATAAAATGGGTAGAACAAACATTCTTTCCTTAAGTCTCTAGAGAAATGTAAGAATAATGTGGCATGTAAAAGTAGTTTAAACATCCGCAGGTACATGTTAAGTAGAGTAAGCCCGTTATAGTAAGACCAGCTTACGTGTATTCACTTTCCAAGTTATTTATTCAATTCCAAATGTTTTTCTTTTGCGGTCCGTTTTCTAAATTTACGTTTTTCGAGGCTAATTCCGGAGATTACTCTCGGAGAAGTTACAGCGATTTCACCTCTACCTTTTCCCAACGCACTAAGAATCTTCACTTAAAACAGTAAACTAAACGTGAACTAAATTCGAGATTAGATAAACATTACCTAATCTCCCTTAACTTTTAATGAAATGCCAAAGAACTTTTTCGCCTTATCCGATTTTCAATATCACTTCAAACAGTAGATTTCAATCGAACAATACTCGAAAGCAGCAGCATTCAGCCACCGAAACCCACTCGTCTCAACGAACAAAAAAAGACCAACCCTTTAAAGAAAAACCGCGGGGGAAGGGGGGGGGGGCGCGAGAGACGAGTTTCCAGCTTTCGAGAAAACGCGAAAAGCATCCGCGCCGACGTACAGCCAGCGCTCGCACGAGAGAAGAAAAGCCGCGGCTCGTCCCGCAAGTTTATAACGCTGGCTACCGCGCGCGTTTCGGCGCTGCCATTGAGGCGCTCTCGGGCCGACCGAAAGAGATAGAGTAAAGTAGAAAGCGGCCGCGCTGCGAGCAGCCGGAAGCGCGCCTGATTTATTCGCTCGTTCGTCGTCGGGGCATGCACGCAGAGGCGAAACAAGAAAGGGAAGAAGATATTCGTTACCCTGGTGTGTACCAGTCGTTCTCCCGAGGTCGTTAGAAGCGAGCCAGGTGCGTTCGGCCACGCTCTTTCTCTCGCGCCATCTTTATGATTATTCTGGAGGAGGGAGGCTGCGCCAAGAGCTGCCTTAAGGGAAGGGAAAAGTTTCGCAAGGCTGTACTGCAGCAGGGCCACTACGGCAGCGAGAGCTGCTTATTAATGCCATCGTTATATATCACGTCGCGTCGCGAGTTTTTCCTTGGCTTGGTGTCTCTGTGAGGTTTTTACGCCTTTTTTCGGAGGAGGGAGCGCGACGCGCGACGCGGGAGACGAAGAGGCTTTTTCAGTGGACTGCGCTGCGAAATTTTCTTGGCGATGGCGCGCCGCGAAATTCTGAATTATGGCGCGCTTATTTTTAAATGGTTTGCGCGGGCCGCCTGCTTGATGGAGGGCTTGAATTTTCAATTCTTTGCTGATGCTCGCTTAATGAAAGTGAAATGATCAATTGTCGAGAGGGGGACGCTCGAGAAAAAGATTGTTCAAACACTAATAATGGAAAACACGCAAATTTTTATTAGCATTCTTTCATCTAAGTTTCTCAGGTGAACCAAAGTTATAACGCAATAACTTCACCTTCGATGCACAGCAGTCTCCATCCGATATTTTATTAACTTTATCTAATCAACTTCACGTTGCTCTCAATTAGCGGCGTGTAACAAAAGGCGCCGGCGCTGTAATCGAAAAGTGCTTATTTCACGTTGTAAGCAGGAGGGCCAGCCGTGTCCGCGCGCCCAAGTAGTAACAGACAGGCTCGTGTGCGGCAGCGGTCTCTCTCGCTTGCTCTCAACTTGTTGCGGGAAATGAGATTTTGGTGTGTGTGAGTGTGTGCCGTATCGCAGCATCGCCGCAGGATTCCCCGGCAAGAGGCGCAGGCCGCGTTTTCATAGATTATTCATGCGAAAGTAATGGTCGCTTGGCGAGAGTAATTACTTGGGCCATTTGTTTTATAGATTTTGGCCACGGCCGAGACACTTCTTATCTCGAGTATTATGGAGTTTTGGCTGTAGCTTTAATAATTGGTTTTTAATTCAAAGATCATTCAAAGCGTGGACCATTTTCAGATTTTTTTCTATTGTGAATTCCGAGATAACAATTTGCATTTTTTTATTTATTGGAGGAAGTAAAAAATAATTTGGCATTAAATCTTGATTATTGTCTGACATTATTTAATTCAGATGTAGACTGATAAAATTAAATAAAATCGTTGCTTTATGAGACGAGTATATGAAAAAATTCATATTTGCTTTTAATTTATATTCTACGGGTAAATTCTATCAATCATTTTCAGCTAATCTTTATCAAATCTTAACTAAAAATCTAAAAAATTCTTTCATAAAAAATTTACAACCCAACTAACAACCGCGCGCGACTCCTCTCATTAAAAAATCAATTAGAACAAGGCACAGCATGTACATCTGAATCCACGAAATTTCCGTATTATCATCTAATTTTCCGGTAGAATTCATAAAGCAAGTATAAGCCCCGCCCGAGCTCCCGCCTAACACAAGCCCGTGTACAAAATGATCGAGTCGGGAGAAAGAGAGAGAAAGAGAGAGGCTAGGAGGAGGAGAGAGAGAGAGAGAGAGAGAGAGAGAGAGAGAGAGAGAGAGAGAGAAAGCACGGGAGATAAATAATGAAGAACGAGCCCGCGCTCAGTGAGAGTCTCGATCTCCCGGAAATGAAGACTAAAGGCGGGGGAGGCACCCGCGCGCTTCTTGCTCGCGCTCTCAGATAATTAATTCCGATTAATTCCAGGGGCGGCTGCGCCGAGAATCGCGAGCTCGCGCACGATAACGAATCTCTCGTAAATTTATTCAAATTGAGGGCGGACTCGTGCAGTGCGCGCTCGCACTAAGGAGAAGGAGATTTACGCGAGGAGGGCCCGGGCTTGCAATTGATCGATCGCCCACAAGCTCGCTCCGCGTCAACAATAATGAACAATAATTACGACGTTAGAAAGCAGCAGACAATCGAGCGAGTGTATATGCGCTCGTTATATTTATTGCCGCGATTTTAATTGAGTCGTGCCGGGTTTATAAAGATTTGCAGCGAGCTTTCACGGTTAATGATTTTTTTTTTTTTTAGGGCTGCTACGTACGCAGGGGAAAAATGGGATACGAGCAAATTGAAAATTATTCGTACGGTTATATACGCGGTAAAATATAAAATTTCTCGGAAAGCGATTTTCAACGTTGAAATGGAATTAAAATTTATTCATAGAGAATTAAAAAGAGGTGGGATGCTTTGATTGACCGCACAAATATTTAAATGTAGCGCGCGTTTATTGTAAATTGATCAACTTGGCTTTACAGAAAATAAGAAATTTGTATAATTGATACGTTTATTAATGTTTTGATTTAGCCGGTAGATCCAACTTTCATTTGGTCTCTTTCATTTGCTGTTTATATGGATACGTATTCACAAAACAAAAGATTCGATCGATGTTCACGAATTTTAATTTCAGTTAGTTCGTCCGTTTCAATAGGTAACCGAATATGGGCGCTGCGTCATCTATTCTACGAAACTGTAAATTTTCAATAAAGCGCGATGCGTTTGTTACTTTTGACGCGTAAAAGTTTATTTATGCATAAAAACAACATGCGCTTTCTGTGCGCGTAAAAAAAGATCTTGGCCAGAAAAACGAAATTTTTCGTCGAAAAACCACGGTATTAAAGTTTTTATGGAGGCGAATTTGACGAGTACTGCATATCGGGCGATATTCCGAAAGATTAGAGGCATTGCCTTTTCTTTTATATCAATATTCATGATCTCGGCGCAACGGACGCTAGGCGCAGAAATGAAAAAATGCAGTTCAGTTATCGAACTCCCTAAAAGTTTCTCTCAAAAATCAATTATGAATTTATTAAAAATGATCGCACATTTAAATGAAAAATTTCCCAAGATTAAATCTCCGATTTCCAACCGCATTTACAATCTACACTACATCCCGAGATTTCATCCAGGACCCAGATAAATACCGTGACTTAACGATGATGACCACAAACCTTCCCTCCTCTTCTTTTTTTTTTATCGATAAAATTCCGTATACGACCACCGCCGTGTGCGCAGAGACATAAAAAAAAAAGCAGACCGAGAGAAAGAATCGAGGAGCGCCGGGCGTCGTCCGCGCGCGCAAGCAGCGAAGCCCTTTTATCCGTGTCGAATCATCGAAACGCATTTACGATTCTCCTCCTCGAACCCATCCAATCGAAAAGCGAGCGCGAGCCAGCCACTCGAATGCAATTCACGGGAGCTTATTGCGATTCCGCGCAGCCGCCTGCCCCCGTAGGAGACCGCCGCTCGCGCGACTCGCACCCTATTTACTCTTGCTCTCTTGCTGCTGCTGCTTCTGCCGGTCCGGCATCTGGCGAGCTTTATCGTGGTGAGCTCGCCCTTTTATTTCTGCCCTATTTCTTCGTTGCGCCGGTCATGCTGCGGAGGTCTGGTCCGAGGAAATTTAATTTTTTTCCCCTTTTTTTTTTAAAGTTTTGGGATTGCGAGAGTTGCTTGTTTGGTGCTGTTTTGTTGCAGGTTGATTGAGTATTTATACCGATCTTTCATTTGCTTCACTGCAGCTAGTTTCATTATTCATTGTTGCTATAATAATAGTATATTGTTCAACTAGGGAGGAAAGTTGACTTTTTCTAGCGAGGATAATTTTGCTGATGCTCAAAAAATCATCCGAGTCTGAAAAAGTCACTTCCTCCCTTGTTAAACACTGTGCTTTTTTTAACAAGAGCATG
>UELX01006705.1:0-10279 GCA_900480035.1 Eupelmus urozonus | reverse complement strand
TCGCTTCGCTCGGGCAGCAAAACACCCTCGGGAATAATATACGACTTTACTCCCTTGGTGCATAATGTACTATTAACACATAAGCTTAGGGGAACAACTAGTTTATTGCATCTGTATACTAGGTTAAACTTTTCAATCAATTGAATTAAATATAATTGTTTAATTAAACTAAATCTTGTTACAATGATAAGTAAGTCGCTGAAACAAACGATAAAAAAAAATTAATTTAATTATTTTCAAAATAATTTTCGTTCATATTTTAAGAGTCTATTAAAAAAAATATCGTATATTCTTAAGCCGATTGGACATTTGCTAGAGCTGCATATGTAGCCTTAACTTAGAAAATCCTTATTCCTTAGCATGAATCTCTCTACGTTTCATATTTACGCAAGGCACAACAGAAAAACGTTTATATAACTATTCACCTGAAGAAATCAAAGAGAGCAAATTATAAAAACCACTTTAAAAGAGTTCCCTAAATTAAATAAGAACAAAATCATGGATTATTTCGTTGTAAATGTCATTGGCGAATACTTATATATAAGCAATATTTATACTTGTTGGAAAGACAAGCATTACAAGATTGAACAATTCGCTGATTCAAAAAAATACTAATTAAATCGATTTAGTAAGTTTTCAATTTGATTTTGAATTTTAATTTATTTATAATATTAAAAAGATTCAAGTTTTCTAGAAAATATGATAGAAAGACATAAAGATTATAGTGCATATTAATTATTTCAATGCCAAGTACTTGTATAACGCGCATTTTTTTTTCGAGAAGATGACATACTCTCTGACATGATTTATTCCAATGTGTAAATACTGGTTTCATAATATTTTATAAAATAGAAACCTTCTAATTAATAAGCATTTATTGATGACTATAAAAGTAAAAATTGTAAAGATTATATAAATTTATTGTTAATCTTCAAATTTCAATATTTTTAATTACCCTTTAATAATCATCGATTATTATATTATATAATAATATAATGTATTTATAGAAATAATTCAACTTTTTATATTTTAAGCGAAAAATTTAAATATCAACTTATTCACAGTAATTGTATACATTAGAAAATAGACATATTCCGAATAAGAAATATCAGTAGAATTATAGTCACCGTTGTAGTCATTGCACGCACGATTTGCTAAAATTTATTTAATGAAATATATGCAACATGTCAATTTTTAATAAAAATTAATATAAATATTTTACTTTCAATGTTTGTCAATAACTAACATTTTTATATTTATTCTTACTAAAAAATATTTTTTCACTTTTAAAAAAAATTGCAGAAAGCAGGTTACTCGGTCAAGAAAATTAGATTTTCACGGATAATTGTATGAAATTGAAAAAAAAAATCATAAATACGCTGATTTTTATTATAAACGAATCCAATGTAAAACGACAACATAATAGATATCTTCAAGGCTACGCTCCGCTTTCTTCCCAAGTAAGTACACGTCCAGGACGTCTATCGGTATTTAAAATTCAATTTTCCACTTCCCATTGAGGAAAATGAATGCTTGTCATTTCCAGATCTCCCACGCCGCGCGCATACCACAGCGATTCCGGAATGAAAACCGGAAAGACGCCGGTCTGTGCGCACAACACAATTTCTTAACGTGAAATCAAAATATGGAGAAAAAGTGTAACCGCAGCGCGGCGGGCCGCAAGCGCCAGACAATGAATAAACGAAGACTCATTCCTGCAGAGGCCATCAGTTTTGTAAAGTAAAGCGAGAATTATTCCTCGTGCAACGCCGATGGGTGACGCATGAATTGCAAATACAGTTGCCAAAGGTATGTGTGCGCATGTTCGCTTGGGCGTGCGCTAGAGAGCTATGTGTACACAAGGTAGCCACTACCCTCCTGGTGGGGGATCATGCGCGGTAAAATGAAAAACAGGCTTGTAAACTGTTATCTCTGTTAACTTCTCTTGCGTTAACGTTTGCCTGTTAAATGAACATCGAACGTCTGTTAATTTAAGAGCTACGAGACGTTTCGACTGTTAAAATGTTTTGACGTGTGGAGTATAAATATAAAAGTTTGATTGGCAATGGTCGATTGATTTTTTTATATAAATTTTATTTATTTTTGATAAATGCTGAAATCTTACTTGCATAAAAAATTTTACTGATATAAATGTTATAAAAGGTATTTCAATCAGAAAATAAAATTTTTTTATTATATAAAGATATATTATTGCTATTATGATTATGTAAAAAGTTATTGAATTTCTCGTTATGCGGTTGCTCCATTGTAATTTTAATTTTAACTGATTACTAGTTACTTAGAAGTAACATGGCAACAATAACCCGAAATGATTTCACTGCTGCTAACTGATTTATAATCACCATTTGAATAGAAAACGCGAAGGACTATCGCATTTTATGACGAAAATTTCTTACGTAATTCTCAAAGAAAAGAAAAGGAAGTTTCACGTAATAATTTTTATCTTTTATAGTCGCTATGTGGTTTTTCTTATTGTACAACAACATATTATGGGTAAAGCTCTCTTTCCCAAGACAACTGATTTATTTAATTGTAACTTCAGATCGAAAATTCTTTTAGACTTCCTTTCTGGCACGGCACTTTATTGTTTTACCCACACCTCGTAAATAGTAAATTTCCGAAGTTACGTCCGCATATAAAACCGAATGAAGTGCACCTACTTCTGACCAGAAATGGCAGAGGCTCGTACATATGCACGTGCATGTACTACATATGTACGTGCACATATAGTCGAACAATGGCAAAAAGAATGTAGTGTACACGCGAAATAGACGACAATTTTTTTCTCTCCTCTCCCTCGCAGACCTAAAAGCGTGCCACGTTCCAATCCACACGACTGGAGCGCTTTATAAAGTAACCGTAACCGAATATTATACACGCGAGTGACGCAATCGCCTCGGCAACGCGCGCGTTCTCTCTCTCTCTCTCTCTCTCTAGTTCTCCTTCTCTTTCTCGCTCTCTCGGTGTATCGTGAATGTGTACCCAGAGAGTAAGAGAGACGTCCTCTATTTAGGGGGATGAGGGAGGGGGGAGAATTCGAAAATAAAGAGCAACAACAATAGGAAAATAAAATAAAAAAGGTGCGATATTAAAGGACTTTGAGAAGTGCCTGCTTTCTGATTCTCGCAACTGGTTGCCTCTTGGACGTAGCTATTCTTTTTCGACTTTTCAGAGCTTAAATGTGTTTGGTGAAGTTGTAATGAACTTCTTCGGAAGGGTGAAAAGTCGTTATAGAAGTATTGTAAATGCGATTTGGCCCGTCGAGAAGAGAAGAGAAGGTGGCAATTTTTTAAAGTTTTAAAATTTGCACTATAGTTTTTCGAAAATTATTAGTTTATAAAAGTTGTTTACAAAGACGTGGTTTATAAGATTTAAGATTCATTATCTTTTTAAAAACATAAAGTTACATTTTGTATACAAAAACTATAGTTATAAGAACTAGTTTAAAAATGCAAGTAATCAATCATTAACTAAAGATAATTGAGCGTTTTAAATGATAATATTATTACAGTTTTTTATTTGTGCTTTTTCAAATTTTAATTACAAATTACACTGTTAGATGTCATAATTTTTTTTTTGGAACACAACATCATACCATTTTAAAAACCAATTCTACTTTATGCCAATCCAAAATCAGATTCAATTAAGTGTATCAAAAATCAATTTGGCAAATAGTCCACTTGGCAACAAACTAAATAAAAACTCAAACAACCCCCGCGTGCCCTTCCAAGCCCATAAACTACCTAAACAAATCCTACCAAAATCAAACCTAAAAAAGGCACTTTTCATTCACGAAATCCTTCCCCCATCTCCCTCCTAACCTCAATTCCTCCAAACCGTCCTCCAGCGCGTCCACCCACCTACAAACTCATCTCTCCCACCAACCAACTAAAAATCGCTCCCAACCAACCCACCAACCAAAAAAAAAACCAAATCTCCAAAAAATCACCTGCTTATTATCGACGAGCGCGGCGTTGTTGAGTATCGGCAGAGCAGTCTCCTGGCTACTGCAACCGGGCTCCTCGAGGAAGACGCCGGCCGTCGATGTACCCGCCACCGGCGCCGAGTTGCACGTGGACGAGCTCGTGGAGGCGGCCGCCGAGGAGGATGACGAAGACGAGGACGAGGGCGAGGGACTGTCGGAGGAGGCAGTGGTCTTGTCGGGCGCCAAGGGCTCCTGGCGCTGGTGGTCCGGTCCTGGGGCCATTTTCATTGCGATCGACAACGGGGACGGCGCTGCTGCTGCTGCTGCGTCTGCTGCGCTGCTGCTGCTGCTCATACCCTCGTCATTATGATGATGTCCTCGTGTCCTCTCGGCACAACTGCACTCTTGTCCCTTGATTAGCTCGGTCACTTATCGCGTCGCGCACTGCCATATACATAAAACGCGTCTGCACGTATACGTACGAGTGCTGGCTCTGCGAGGAGAGAGAGAGGCGAGCTCCCTTCGGGAGAAATCAGGGCTTCGTGGGCGAGAAGTCGCTGCTCATGCTGGCCGACATGATCCAACGTCCGCGCGACTATAGCCGAGCTGCTGCTGCTGAAAGCGAGTCAAGGTCATCGCTCGGCCGCCGCCAGCAGCTCCTCGTCGTGCAGCAGCGGCGACTGCATCAGCGCGCCCAGACGCATCATCGTCGCATGTGTCCCTCTCTCTCTTAGCGTCCTGCTCGATGTCTCTCTCTCTCTCTCTTTCACGTATACACACCAGGGCCCTGCGTCCTCTCCTTCGCGCGCGTATATACACTCATACGCGCTGAGACACACACACTCACGGCAACACTCGAGACACCTAACCTCACACTGGGGCGCGCTGGCGCGCCGACGTACCGTGTCCGTCGTCTGCGGGCCGTTCCTTTTTTTTCTCTCTCTCTCTCTTCTCCTCGTTCTCTCTCTCTCTCCTCTTCGTTGCTGCTCTCGCCACCAGCTCCTTGCGATCGATCTCCCCCGAGACGCGATTGTTTACGCTATGCAGTCGCAGGAGAAAACAAAGGCCCAGAGAGAGCCTCTATAACACTGAGGAAGAGAGAAAAGGTCCCCGGAGGTGCAGGGAGAGCGCGCAGCGGCGGCGGCGCGTGTTGTACTACTATGCACGGCAGCAACGTCCCTCTGGCGCACACGACGGCATATAGCTGCGTGCGCGCGCGAGAGCAGTTTAGCAGAGCAGCAGCAGAGCAATAGCAGAGCAGCAGCACGAGCCAAGTGCGCCCGCCAGTGCCGTAGCCACAGGGACACGGGCCCCCCTCCCCTCTCTAAACTATACCTCTATCTTCTTCTTCTCTGGCCTCGCTCACTTCACGATAGCACACTTCTCTCTCGCTTTTTCAATGTATACGCACGCACGATATATATACGCACACGCGTACCGACGTTCACTACTCGGCGGAGCGTAGCGGCGCGTATATATGGATACACAGAGAGAGAGACTCGGTCAGAGCGAAAGAGAGAGAGAGAGAGATCAACGGGGTGGAGGAGCGGCCAGGGCCGTCCGAGCCGAGTGCAGCTTCGTCGGCGACGGTTTCAAAATGGCCGGCACTCGCTCCTGCTGCTCCAGCTCAACTGCTCCTCTTCTCGTAGACGATACCACATCGACGCGCAGCAGCCCCGACGAGCGAGCCATCCTCCGTCGACCGTCTCACTTCGATTCCTCTGCGCTCTCTCTCTCTCACTCACTCGCGTATATACACACACGAGCGCGCGCTCACTTCTCCCTCTGTGTGTTTGTTCTCTCTATACACTCAGCGCGCGCGCACAACACTGCACTGCTATAAGCTTACGGTCTGCTCTCTTGCTGCTTTGTCGAGAGAGTCTCTCAGCTGCGCGACGGTTTCTCTCTCACGCGACGATACACAGGAGTCTATATACTCGTGTATAAGCGCGCGACGCTGCGGCCAGGCCCGACGACGGCTCGCGGGAGGCTCGACGACTTGAGCCTTTTTTTGCTTCTCGGTCTGCGGCGCAGCTATATACGTATATATAACGGAGTGACGGTCGCTGACGCGGTCGATGCGCGCGCGCGCGCGCATATAATGACGCGCTCGGCGGGCGCGCTCTGCACTTTTGAATTTATGGCTCGTGCGAGCTGTTTGCTGGAAAGGAGGGATCTGGCTTTTGGTGGGTGTATGTTATAGAAGAATTATTGCTGAGATGGGAGGTGAGGGTTTTGGGAAGGTTTGTAGGAGTGAGGTGTATTAGGTTAGGGTAAAGTCGATGTCAGTGGGTAGTTTTTGTAAGCGAGCCATTAATATTTAAGTGCTTTATTTGCAATGCGCCGAGAGAGCATTAATAAGTGCTTCTGCAACGCGCTGACTTATAGGCAAACGTTTTTTAATTGACGTCTAATGCTTTTTTAATAGCTCTTCATTTACCATTCCGCTTGACATGTATGAATATTTTAATTTCGTATTAAATGCTCTTCCTGAACGAGCAACGCTCTATATTACCGGCAATTACAACGGCCATACAAATTACTTTTTACAAAAGCAATGACTTTTCATTACTTAGCATTCCTACAATATACACCATCCAATCATCAACGTCCCTAATAATAAAATTTTCTCTCAATATATCCCATCTGATCCCCATACATTCGCAATATTTCTAGAATGCGACAAAATCGTTCGGCAAAGCTACCATCTCTCTCAAACACCTGCGTGCCACATTGAACGTATATCCCTTCCCCCTTTTGCTACCTCCTCGCTTTTCCCCTTCCGCGTTTCACGTAACCGCCAGAGAGCCAGGTATGTGTCCCTTTTTCCAAGACGCAGAGCCGCATCCCTCCAAAAGGGGGCTACATACGCACATCGCAGTCCTTCAGCGGCCAATATCTATATACATCTTCCAAACAAACGTAAACCGACGTATATATATATATATATATTTATCCTCGCGAAAAGCGCTGACAGGCTATCGATCGCGCTCTCTCCCTTACTTATCCACACACACACATACATACTGCACGCGCCTTCCTCTCTTCCTTTTTAGGCAGAGAAAGCATCTCACTCTCCAGCGCACAATGCGTAACTGTAACTCGAGAGCGCGACCTTGGCTGTATAGCCCCCCTCTGATTAGCCGCGACGCGCTGCTATAATGTAATATAAGGCCCGTCGCTTCTTACGTCCTTCCGTGAACGCCACGGCTCTTCCTGCGCAGCGCGGCGGAAGTCAGGCACGTCTGCGCTAGGCTACTTATGCGAATCACGGCCCCCGAGCTGCTGCGATATTCTCTCTGTCTCTCTTAGCTCTCTGGGTATATACCTGGCACGCTTAGGATGGCCCGCACGCGCGCTCTATGGATATTTCATTCGGCGGCGCGCGATTTTCAGACGTTTTCTGTGCTCTGGAACAGATGGAGCGTCGCTTTGACATTAGTCGCATAATTGACAGCTGGCTTTTGGTTGGGTTAGAAGAGAGCCGGCTTGGATTTTGCAAGAGAGAGAGAGGGTATATATGTGTATGCTCGCGGGACCAGATGTGCATGCGGCGGCCCGCAGAGGCGTAGAAACGGACATGGAGAGCGTACGTGGAGGCACGAGTACAATGTCGTCTGGTAGCAGGGCCGTAGGAGACGGATAATGTCTGGAGGAATTGATTTTTAAGTTAGGGGTGAGTTTGATAAAAGTAAGGGGAGGGAGATTGTTTTTGTGAAATTGAAATTCTAAACGATTGGAGGAGTACATTCGTCCCGAAGAAAATGCGTTTTCGCTAGCGAAAAATTGAAAGGCGAGTGATAAAGTTTGTCGGTTAGCCGGGAAATTAGGTCGGTCCGTGGAAAACAATTACAGGGAAAAATAATGTAAACAAATTTCGATGCACACAAAAGGCTGCCCAGTAAATAATTTAACTGTTCTTTTATGACCCAGCTGGTCCCGTTATGTACCTTTGACTTCCCTTATATGTACACACACTCAATAACGGTCGTTACAACGAAATTGCTTTAAAACAAGCGTAACCGGCGTGACTCGCCCTTTAATAGGAAAATTTCTGGTAATTAGGCACTATAAACTAAATTTCGTGTAACGTTTAAACTAAATGTATAAAAAAAAGTATTATTAAATATGACCCCATATAATAACAATTATGAATATAGTATTTCCGTAAATACAGTTAATTGTAAATGTTATAGGTGTGTTAATTTTTTTTGTCGTGGGTTTATAAGAGCGGTATAAAGAGGCGCGTTTTAAATAACGACAATAAAAACGAATACAATTACAATAATTATAGGTAGCAATTATTGTAAATGCTTTACCAATGAAAATAGCTCGAGAATCGAGTAAGTTTCTCGGAAATTTATTAAGATAAGCGACCCTGCTTTTAAGCCTGTTTCATTTCACGAGATTGACTATAGTTATTAGTAATGCGCTCGCCAGTTCTTCGATTGGATGAATGACAAGTTCTGATGATGCGCTATTTTTATGATACTGCTGGTTTTATCGATTTTTTAATCAGACTTTTTAATTTCAGCCTACGCAAGATATCGATTATTCACGATGAAATCATAATAATTTGTCATGAGTAAAAATTACCATTTGTTTCCGCAACAGTTTTATTGTAATATGTAATTATGGCTTAATGGCAATCTTGATTATATTAATCTCTTATCTTTTTTTATTTTCTTGCACATTTAATTTATAAAGTTCACACGTGCTTTTCCTAAAAATGTTTTTGAAAATTCTTATTATTACTAATTCAGGCAAATTCAAATTTAAGTAATTCTGTCGCAACTGCAAATTTTTACGTTCAGACATATAGTGCCTTTATTATAAAATATTCAAAAAGAATAAAAAAAACTTTTGAAAAATTCATAGATTTTACGGAACAGATCTATATAGTAATCTATTCATCGTTGGTACTATTTATTACTAATTAAATACAATTATTTATTCATACTTGAAGCAGTTTTTTTTAAACTGTATACAGTGACATTTTTTCTATAGCTATTTTACATTTTTTTAAATTTATGCCATTTAAAATATATGTACATGATTTAAAAAAACTTCCAGTTGATTTGTTGTTGATATGTCTTTCACTTACTAAAACAATGATAAAACCACATTCGAATTCGAAAAAAATAAATATTTTTACAACTTTTGAATAACTAATTATAAAATGATTGTTACAAGCAAGTGACTCATATCTCATGTAAATGCAATACACATTTTTATAAAAGTATAAATTTAAAATTTCGGTGACGTAATTTATCAAAAAAATTAAACTTCCGTATATCTTAAGCACGATGTTCCATTACTTTAAAAAAGCTTAACAAACAGCCAAATCACATAAATCCAAAATCAACTTACAATTCAAATCAAACAAAACAACAATTCAAATAAAAAATCACCCAAAACCGCTTGCTCCAAAATTTCATCAAAAAAAAGTCCTCCCAACCACCCCCCGAAAATTTTCAAAACAACCAGCCCGCAGCTAACTACAGCCCTGGGCCACTCTCCCGGCCTCACTAGTCTTCTGCTACACAATCGCGCTCTCCTCTTTCGACAAAACTCGAACCTCCTCTAAACTTCGATATATCTCGAACCGCCTCCGAGCCGTCTATGCCCAACACTCATAAGCGATTCCAGCGATTCATTGACGTTCTCCCCTCCCCCCGTCCCTCCTCCACCCTAATAATCACAAGCACGCGTGCGCGCAGCAGTCGCGCAGTGGTAAAAGGCGGGCGTAGAACAGACACACAGCGGACTCCGTCTCTCTCCCGTCTTCGAAGCTCTCCGCTCCCTTTTTTTCTCTTTCCACACGCAAACACTCAGACACACACGCTGGGACTGTACACAACGCCCAGGATTTCAACTCTAAAAAGTAGGAAAGACGATTGAGATAAGCGCCCGGAGCGATAAATCAACCGCCGCCGCCGCCGCCGCGCGCCGATAGCTCGGCCACTACATTTTTGTTTTCGCCTCTTTTTCGCAGATAATCCCGGAGAAGCCGCAGTGTGCGAGCAGAGTCTCAGAGGCTGAAAGAGACGACGAGCGAGCGAGGTAGCAGGCGAAATTATGACGGAGACCGAGAACATCTTTCTCTTCGTGCCGAATATTATCGGTGAGTTGTCAGTGCTTTTGCAGGGGGGGAGGGGAAAATTAGCGAGGGGGACGATTCTCGGGGGATGGGATGCAGCGCGCGGTGGATGGGAGGGATAGTTTTTTGTCGTTTAATGCGCGGAGATTGATTAGAGGGGTCATAGTGCGTGTTCGATAGGTTTTTTAGTTGGAAAGGGGGACATTTGTTTGCTTGGAGTTGCGAGTAATGTG
>UELX01006704.1:0-10281 GCA_900480035.1 Eupelmus urozonus | reverse complement strand
CAAATGGTCACGGGTCACTCTAGCCGCATCGGTGGAGCTCGTGATTGGACCCGAGCATGTGCATTGTTTATAATTAAATTTAATTCCGTTACAATATATAAAATACAAACAACTTATTATCTCAGATAGAAGAAGGAAAATTTCAGTTTATAATTAATTTATTTGTTTATTTTATTTTCTTATTAAATAGCACCATTTAGAGTCTACACATAAGTTAATTTTTCACTATTAATTTCTATACAAAATATTTATAAATACAAATATAACTTACACGTGTAATGTCCATACAAGTTAATTATAATTATAGGTTTTACGATTACAAGTTAATTACTTATAAATTATAAATATAATCTATTATAAATTAATATAAATATTATTATCAATTGCTTATAAAAATTACATTCAACTTTTTTTTTAATTATTATTACTTATTTCAATTTTATTATTTATCATTACATTATTTTCTATTTTTATTTTAATTAACTATTTTTACTTGATGATCTACCAAAAATTCGACATCTTTTACAAAAAGACCAGCCGGCGCTGGTCGTCTAACACAATGGAGTCGCTGTGGAGGCTGCTGCGGTTGTTGTTGTGGTGCTGCCTGGAGTCTTCGCTGATGGAGTTGCTGCGGAGGCTGCTGCGGTTGTTGTTGTGGTTCTGTCTGGAGTCGTTGCTGATGAAAATTTAGGAAATTTTACTATGAAGGTGCATATTCTATTTTGCTTTCCCTTGTAAATCTAAAAATGACAAACCATCAATTTTCATTTTGGGCATTTTCATTTTGGGCGTCCAAGGTCTTAAAAAAAAGAGCTGGAATTAAGTATTTTTTTTTAAACACTTAAGAAAATTTATGACTTGCACACTATATTTGCGCGCATCGATTTTTTCTGCACCCTGTCGGTATATGGCTTATCAGATCTATGATGTGCACCTGCGTGAGGGACTTTGCGCGTAGTCGGTAACGTCATGATAAAACTTTCCTTCGTAGCTGCGGCCGAGACCCTTTAAAAAAAGAGTTGGAGAGAGGTATTTTTTTTAAACTCTGCAGAAAAATGTACAATTTGTACATTATATATGCGCGCATTGGGTTTTCTACGCCGCAGTTGGTATATCGCTTCGCAAATCTATAATGCCTATAACTGCGTGAGAGACTTTGCGCGCAGTCGGCAAAGCCATCATAAAACTTTCGGAAAGGACCCTTTACCCTCGTCTCAAAGATCAAAAATTTTCCCTTAAGAGATCATGCGGAAGCGAGGGAAGGGGTCGTCGCTTTTCTCATCCACACGAGAAAAGGGATCCCGCGCGTGCTTCTCGTTCATACGAGGGAAAAGATTCCGCTCTCTTGTTAAACCGAGAGTGGGGTTTTTTCCTTTATCAATCTCGATCTTCAAAGAAAAGGGATGCTCACTTTCGTTTTTTTCCGTCGCTGCGCACACATTCTCGTTCTCGCTCATGTAAGGGTGGGGGAATTTGACGAGAGAGAAAATCTCGTCCTCGCTTTCTCGTTTAATCGAGGGTGAGGATTTTTTCTCTACAGATCTTGATCATGAGAGAGAAGGGATGCTCGCTTTCGACTTCTGGGGTGGGGATGGTCCTAATTTCGCGGAGGCGCACTGGCACACTTATAGAAGGGATGGTGTGTGCCAGAAACAGGGTGTGCTGGTATGCCTACAGCTATAGTACTGTTTTATTTTAACCATTATTTTATTTATAAAAAACTTAAAATTGCATATACAAATATCTATTAATGATTAAAAAAACTACTGCAATCTTGGCTGTTTAAGTACATTTACTTACTCCTCTACACCTGATTCGTGATAATAGTTTACATTTTCGAATTCTTTAATCTCTTCATTATCGCTTGTCTCATTTTCGGTGTTCGAGCCAGGTGTCGGCTGCTCAATTTCCTCTGTCTCCTCCGAACCTAATACTATATTTTTTTTATTAAAACAATTTTCCGACTTTTGACATTTTGTGCTGCTAGGATATACCTCGCAATCCCTCGTCACGTGCTCGCCTGGGCGCCGATATCTTGCGTCTTGGCAGCACGTTAACACACGCACATACACACACGCACTTGCACCTGACCACTACGCGGTTCACTCTCACGGACGCGAGCATGTGTGAGTTGCGCTAAGAAACGGCGCGCGCATCGTCTCTGAGGAGAGAGCAAGTACCAGGATGCGAGAGAAGGGGAGAAACGTCGGGTGCGAAGAGAGAGAAGGCCGGCACGCAAGAGCGAGAGGGAGAGAGGCAACGACGACTACAGCACTGAAGAGCGAGAGAGAGAGGAAGAAGCGGTAACCGACGGCTCGATAATGGCGCTGTGACGTAACGCGGCACTGGAGTGGGAGCGCACGGTAGAGAGAGAGCGCGCTATTACTGCTATCACTCTCTAATGACTCCCTAGCGTAGTGCAACATTCAGCATTATATTAACTGCTGGCGCGATTCCACTGCTTATAATATTAATAGATGAAAGCAGTTCTCTTCCAGTTTTATCAACGTTTCAGGTTTTTTTCAATGGGACACCGAGAAAGAACAGGTTTATACTATATAAAAGCAAAAAAGAGTAATTGACGTTGGATGTAATGACCGTATAGATGGCGCATTTGTAGTGATTCTCAAATGCGCCAAGGACTAAGTTTGACAAGGTCATTTGAGTTCTAAGCCTCGTAAGAAGCCGAGCTAGAAGTTGTTCGTAGTTTTATTTCTGAGTAGTTTAGAAGAGAAATTTGATAGTTTTTGTATAAGATTTGGAGCAGCGAAAAAGAAGTAGTTGATTGGAGTGTAAAGACGGATTAGTGATTCTGTTATTAGTTTATTAATAAGTTAATTGTATAGAAGCTGGGGGTTTCAGAATATAGTGCCTCATTGTGTTAATTTTTCGTTAAATACGTGAGTAATTATTTCGATACCTGTATCTTTCCACTTTCAATTGCAGCTGCCGCGGTAGATAAAGGTAAGTAAAATCAGTTACGCGCAACGCTCGCAGTGGTCCAGCGAGGTGTTCAACGACGAGCGAACGACAAGTCTTTAATTTCTTTTGTAGATTGGTAGTCGAGACGAGTCGAGTAGAGTTGTGAGAGCGTTTTTATCCAAATTCTTTGTATACAGTACGAGACCGCGTATGATAACGCAATTAAGGTTATTCAAGTAAAAATACTATACCACAAATGGCGACCGTGACAGGACTAGTCGCTGCGTAACGGTTTTGAACGCGATCGTGCCGAAAAAGTTTGCAGCTGCAAAGGAAGAGCGTTGAGTAGGATTTTATCGTGGTTTTTGTAGTTTTTTTTGCGGGAATTGATAACTAGAAAATTTTTCATTTTGTTCGATTTACGCATTTCTTATCGAATTTTGTCGGAAGTTTCTTAGTATAGAGTTTGCAAGAGACGCTGAGACGAGCGTCACGAGTCGGCTATTTTGGAGACAGAGAAAAGAAGCCGCAGGATTTTGGTGATATTTAAATTATTATTTATTACCATATCTTGTGCTTACATTTTATTATTGTTGTTTATGTGTTGTGAATATTTTTGCATTGAAGTTTTTTTTGCGCTTGCACCAGTTATTCATTGTAAAGCCATTCAAATGGATTTTTATTATTTTTGTGTGTTTTTTTTTTATTTTTCCCAGCTCTAGGAGGATTAGTCAAGGTAATCACCGGAGTAAAATTTTTGTATTATTATTTTTTTCTATATTTCGAGGTTAAGGAAAACGGGAGTGCAAGCGAGAGAAGCAAGTGAAGGTTTATCGGGCCCATTTTGCTTTCTTTTGTCCCGTTGTTCCTTGTTGTCCCCTGATTTTTGCTCTTGTCTGCACCTTTGCAATTTCGTACGAGCAGGTTCAAAGCAGTACGCTCGAAGTTGTTCTTCGGTTTTTGCCCAGGGAGGGTCCTCCGGTTGTGTATCGTGCCGTAAACGATCAAGGTCGAAGTAGTTTGGCAAAGAAGTCGAAGTTTTACCTGGAAGATTCGTAGTTCTTAGTGTACGTCAAGATGGAGCAAGAATTATACAGATCGAAGATGCTGAAGTTGAGGAAGACCAGGATGGCCAGAGCCCTTGTTCGTGACTTGCGACGGAATGGGCGAAATGAACTGGTTGCGGAGTGTAACAAGTATCACGTTAGCTCTAAAGGCACGGTGCGAGAGCTGAGGGAACGGTTGTTGCCGTTTGGGTTAAAGTTGGCGGATCACACCTTGGACGTCCCATGGTTTCCGGAGTGGGATATTCTGGGAGAGGAGCTTTTCTTTAAGACTGCTGGTCTGTCAGAGTTATCGGAGAGTAAGGATCCTGCTGATCGGCTACGTCGAAGACGGACTAAGGTGCAGCCGAAGATTAGTCGTGAGAGTGGACCGCTGGATTCGGACCGGCGGACGACGGAACCAGGGGGACGAGCGAAGGGTGGCGAAGCGATATTACCAACGCCAGGGGACTCAGGAGGGCAGGATGAACCACTTCTCTCTGCAGGGCCCAACGAACCACCTAAAAAGCCTCGGAAGAAGAAAGACATGAAGGGCAAGAGTAAGTCAAGCAAGGTTGTGAAAAAGCAGATAGGTGGCCAACCATTGCAGTCGAAAAGGGTGGAACAGAGCACCCAACAACAGCAGTTGGGACCTGTAGGAGTACCAGTGACACCTAGGAGTCTCGGACCTCAAATCCGTCTGGAAGTGGACGCGATGCTACAGTCCTGGCTGTATGGAGGTCTGTCGGAGATGGACATGCCACCGGCTCCGACAGTCACGATTGTGCTTCAGGCAACCCAGTCGCGACTTAAACCAGTGACTGAGGGAGAACCCTCGTCAGTAAAGTTGCGGGAGTTAAGGACAGACGAGAGCGACCTAACGTCGACGGAAGACGAAGGGATGGATGATACAAGTGAAATCGAATTGACTGATGTGGGTGATGATTTAGAAGAGAATGAGGATAGTGCTGCAGGATCAACGATCGATAGATTTTTGGAGAGAAGTTGAGTGAAGTTGAATACGAAACCTCCACCAGTTAAGAAATCAAGTCGAGGGATCCTTAAAGAAACGATATGTAATGTAAGAAGTCCGAAAGGCCCTGATCGTTCGACACCTAAGGAAAGTAGGTTGGAGTCCACTTGGAGAACCACGAGTCATCGTCGCGCACCGCTACGATCGCAGCGAAGGGATTTTCGTGACGCGGACTCCGAGAGTCAATATGATTTCGGAGAGTCAGACGTGGAGGATGAGTGAAATTCGGACGATCCAAGGTCGCAGAAGAAGCACAGAAGTAAAGACCAGAGGAATGCAGTAGCGCAAACTCTGCAAACCGTGAAGTTATTACAGGCGTGGAGTTTGAAGTTTTCAGGCGAAGATCATGAAGGCCCGAAAGAATTTTTAGCACGAGTTGAAGAGTGCCGAGTTAGTACGAGTACGCGAACGTGACATCCTGAACGCGATGCCTTGCGTGTTGTTGAAAGGAGTAGCTCGATGGTATCGAGTAACTCGCAACAGGATTACTAGTTGGTCGGATTTTGAGGTGGAGTTTAGGCTGTATTTTGTAGGGAAATTGGAAGCAGAAGACCTCATAGATGAACTGAAAGCAAGAACACAAGGAAAGGGTGAGATGATATCCAGTTTTCTGATGTGTTTCCGGTTCATAGTGGAGCACTTCAAGAAGCCACCGTCGCGGAAGTCACAGTTGTGAGTAGCGTACCGGAGTCTACGTTTGGAGTATCGGCACTTCATGGCGGACAAAGTGATCATGACTTTAGAAGATTTGGAGAAGTACGGAAGGAAGTTCGAGAAGCAGAGAGATCTAGATAAGCGGTACCAGCCACCAACTCGAGATAGGGTTCGCATTCAAGGAGCGGCCTATGTTGCACCGGCTGGACCAGCTAAGGTGGCAGCTGCGAAATGTGTTGATAGTTATACTAGTAGTGAGTCGGAGATAGAAGTAGCCAACTAGACGAGCAAAAAGGAGAAGAAAAAGAACAAGAAGAAGCAGAAAAAGGGTGAAAGTCCCGAGGTTGCTGCAGCGCAGGTGTTCCAGAAACCACAACCGAAGCTGTCAGGGGCCGCTAATGTGCAGCCTATACAAGGGCAACCAATCTATTCCCCGAGACAGCAAAGTGGACAACCGCAGCAGCAACGTTACCAGCGGCCCTCCCAACAGCAGCTGCAGCAGGTTCAAAAGAACCAACCAAGCTGGGTGGCAGGTCAACACCAAGCCAGCACCAGTGGTGCTCAACCGGCTCGAAACAAGGGTTGTTACTATTGCGTCGATTTACATGCGTTAAGTGTGAGAATGCTCGGGAGTTGCTGGAAAACGACTCAGCAGGGGCGCAGCAAGGCTCGATGCCCCCTGCACCAAAGCATTAGGAGCCATTCCTAAAAGCCAAAAGGAGGTCTAAGCTAACGGGGACTCGGAAGCGTCGTGCAGCAGTAAGGATGAAGTAAGTGGATATAGAAGATTACCGGAATTTCGTGTAGCTGTAAAGAAACTTGTAGCTCGTATGGATTTAGGTGATAAGAAATCCAGTGGAAATGAAGAGAAAAGAGTTCTAGATCTGTGGCCATCAATGGCGAAGATAATAGTGGGGAAAAAAGTGGGGGCAAGGTCGGCCAAACAGACCTGAGGAACAGGATATTCACAATTTCGTCGCGGTCTTCGCTAAGGAAGTGGCGGATACTATCGTCGAGAACCGATATTTCTTGAGGGTGCGTTTGGCTCGTAAATCTTGTCGGACATTGATTGATCCGGGGTTAATGGTGTCGTTGGTAAGCGCAGATGTGGCGAAGTTGTTTAAAGATCGCATTGAACCTTCAAAAACCATGATCATGGTCGTTACTGGTGAGGTTACGCGGACCCTTGACTACTTGAACTTAGTTCTAGAGGTCACTGGTGTTACTGGAAAGGTTCGTGCTAGAGTTACTGAAGGAATCAAACACGATCTCGTGTTGGGTGTAGATTTCGGTATGGAGTCGGGCATGCAGATTAATATGAGGAATGGGGATTGGCGTTTATCTGGGGGGAGGGGGGAGAGGCGCAACTTCTTCGATGTGAAGGAGCGGGGGAAGGCGGTGAAGAGGTGAAGAGATTAGAGGCGGAGGGGATAATTGAGAAATCAATTAGTAAATGGAGAAGCGCACGAATAATAGTGAGGAAACCGAATGAAAAGTATCATTTCTGCGTCGACTATTGAGATTTAAAGAAAGTAATGACGAAAGATGCTTATCCAATGAAGAAGATGAAGGCGATTTTAGACAAATTACGCAAAGCTAAATATTTGACCAAAATAGACTTGGAGCAGGCCTATTATCAGATTTCCTTGGAGGTGTCCAGTATTTACTCGCTTGCCATTTGGTCTCACAAACGCCCCTATGACCTTCTGTCGATTGGTTAAAGCCCTGTTTAGTCCAGAGTTTGAACCGTATGTGTTCACGTATCTAGATGATATCATTGTCACGGAGACGTTTGAAGAACACTTAAAGTGGATTGAGATTGTGTTGAAGAGATTGCTGGAAGCGAAGCTGTCGATTAACAAGGACAAGTGTAAGTTTGGGTGTTCTAGGTTGACCTATCTCAGGTATTTGTTGGACGAAGAAGGGTTACGACCAGATCCTATAGGTATAGCACCAGTTCTTGAATATCCAGTTACGAAGACGGTGAAGCGGTTGCGTAGATTTCTTGGTATGGTTGGATGGTACGTGAAGTTCCTCGACAAAATGCCGAGATGAAGATTCCGTTGCTGAAGTTGCTTTGTAAGGATCAGAAGTAGACCTGGGGCGATGAGGAACCGAAAGCTTTTGAGACGTTGAAGAAGGCTCTAACTGTAGCACCAGTGTTAGCCAGGCCGGACTTCAGTAAGCCTTTTACTGTGCAGTGTAATGCCAGTAAATAAGCTATTGGAGCGGTGCTATCGTAGAAGGAGGAAGACAGAGAACATCCAATTGTGTACGCTAGCCGCGTGTTAAATGCAGCAGAGCAGAATATACAACGACGGAAAAGGAATGCTTAGCAATGGTGTGGGCAGTAAAGAAATTAAGGCCATATTTGAAGGGGTATTCTTTTAAGGTCATCACGGACCATAGAGCTTTGAGATGGCTTCGTAACCTTAAGGAACCCACCGGATGATTGGCACGTTAGGCTTTGGAGCTACAGCAGTGGGACTTTGAAGTAGAGCATCGGAAAGGTGCCTACCACCATGTGCCTGATGCTCTGTCCCGAGGATTCGAGATCGAATACTTAGCGTTTGGAGATGTTGGTGACTCGTGGTATTTATCGCGAAAGAAAGAAGTGAAGAATTTTCCGCAGAAATATTCCAATTGGAGGGTAAAAGAGAATCTGTTATATAAATATCAACGCGATTATCTCCTAGATCCCGTTACCAACAATGAAGAGGGTTGGAAACTAGTTGTGCCGTTAAAGTATCGAGATCGAGTGCTAAGTGATGCCCACAGAGAAGCGTCCTCGGGACATCTGGGCATCGAGAAGACATTTGAACGAGTGACTAGGGAGTATCATTGGCCGGGGATGTGGCACGATGTAAATGAGTTTGTGCGATCCTGCGATGAGTGTTAACGATACAAAGTGATGCAAGCTGCCCCGCAAGGACTGATGAGTAAGTGGATAGTGGAGAGAACGTGAGCGGTAGTAGCGGCAGACCTCATGGATTTTTTACAGTGAAAGGGAAGATTCAAGTATGTATTGGTGTTTCAGGACTTATTCACCAGATGGGTTGAATTCAAGCCGCTTCGAGCTGCTGAAGGAAAAGCAGTGGTTAAGGTGTTCGAAGAACTCGTCTTATTCCGGTAGGAAGCTCCTGATTATCTGCTTACAGATAACGGGAAGGAGTTCGACAATAAATATCTGAAGTCGACGCTGGAGGAATACGGAGTGAAACAAGTGACCACTCCGCCTTATCACCCTCAAGCGAATCCGGTCGAGAGGAGTAACCGAATTCTGAAGACGATGATCGCGACGTTGGTACAGAAAGATCATAGAGACTGGGATCTACACCACCATGAGTTTCAACATGCCGTTAATACTGCCACGCAAAAGACAACCAAGGTGTCAGCAGCCTTCTTAAACTATGGAAGGCATCCTAGGCAAGTTAAAAGTTTGAGGCGAGAAATGGAGAATGGTGCGTTGAAAGTAAAGTTGGATCCAGTTAAGTGGACAGATCGGTTAAAAAGGCTGGATGCTTTGCGAGATCTAGAAGTGAAGCATATTAATGAAGAAAAAAGTAAACAAGAACGATACTACAATCGCGGGCGTCGAGACGTAACGTTTAGTGTTGGGGATCAGGTGATGAGGAGAGTGCACTTTCTATCGAATGTCGCACAAAGCTTTTCAGCTAAATTGGGTCCAAAATTCGAAGGGCCACATAGTGTCGTGAAAGTGCACTAGCCATAGAAACGCGGAGGTGCACGTACAGGAGCTTAAGCGGTATATCCCCACCCGTCAGTCCCAAAACCCCAAATCGTGATTGTATCTTGATTCTATTGTGTTGTTTTTTTTATCTGACTAGAAATAATCAAGTTTCTGTTTTTTGTGTCTGTGTTGTGTGGGATTGTGTTTTAGAGCCATGGAATGAGTGAGTGTAGACATCGAGAACCAGCGAGTGGAGTTTGTCGTGAGCCAAGATGTAGTCAGCCAGTCGGAGGAGCTTCCAACTGGCCCAGTTGGAGTGTTGACGGAGCCGCTTAGGCCAGTGGAAGGGAGTGAGGCCCTGCTCGACCAAACTCGAGCCTACGGAGAGTGGGAGGTCGATCAACGTCGGTTGGAGGTCCAGAACGGGGAAGGAGGTGCTGAACAGTCCGACAGCGCCAAAGAGAAGCTGACCAAGCAGATGCAGGTATTGGCTGTCCAGCAAGAAGATGAAGAAGAGGCGCATATGGGAATGGATGGGCGGCGGGTGATCCCACCAACCCGAAGCGAGGCAGTCGGCGAGACGGTTGTGGGTCCCCTGCTGGGTGTGAATGAAGGGCTAATGGTGCCTGAGGGATCAGGGGTGCGTCAGCCTTTCCTGGGGTTGACTGTCCCCTGAGGTCAACATAGACCTGAGCTTGTCCCCTGTCTCCGAACCGATGGTCCGGAAGGAGAGCCTATCCCCTCCTGGGCCAATCAGGTGGAAGCCGAAGAGAGGGACGGCAAGGGTAAAACGCCATTGAGTCCCCGCGAACGGATGAGGCAGGTACACGGAGAGAAGTTTTTAGGAAAAAATGCGGTGTTGACACGGCGTTATGCGGTGCGCGCACCCGAAAGTAAGGTGCCGAGCGAGGCACCGCGATTTGCGGTGTCGGACAGTG
>UELX01006703.1:0-10283 GCA_900480035.1 Eupelmus urozonus | reverse complement strand
ACAAAAGCCCATTGGACAAAACGGCAAAATACGTGTATTTTTTTTCTTGCATAGAATACAGTCCAAAAGTTTCATCAGAATTCCTCTCCGGAGACTGGGTACTCTCCTTGTTAGACTTTTTATATTATTATGTAATTGGAAAATATTAGCCAATTTCTAAACTAAATGTACAGGTAGCCGAGTGATCTCTAGAATGGCTGAGACGTCATCGACAAGCAAATGCACCTTGTAATGTATGCGAAAATACAAAAATAATTAGTCTATTCCTGTAGATGTCCAGGTTAGCAGTATGACTTCGGGGTTGGCGAGAAATTGTTTTTAAAGCAGCACCTAATCTGATACTTAAAAATTGAAAAAGTTATAAGTAATATAAAATGATAATTAATAATAATATCATTATTACTAATAAATTCCAAAAATTATGATTATAAACACTCGAAGATCAATGTCGCACAAAGATTAATAAAATGACAGAATTATTGCATTTTTGAAAGATTATGTACTAGTATGAGCGATACATGTAGATAAACTCATTTACTTTATAAGATATAAATGTTGTCACAACTTTTATAGTAGATTTGGCAAAAGTTACCACAAATGAACCAATTGACCTTTGTTCAATAAATCCTAGGTATCTTTAGCTAAAACAAGCCCACTTTCCACTCGCTCAAACCTTTTTAAAAAACAACTCCACCCCTCGTCTGTACTCCCACTTTTATCCGTACAAAACCATTAGCCGCTTATCCATTTCAACCTCACAGCTGCATTTCTATATCTCTCGATTTTTTCCATCGCACCGCGCTTGACGCTGCGGGATTATCCAGCTCGCTGCTCGCGTCGGACGATCATCCGCGCTCGCCGTTGCTCAGCGCGCGGGGAATTTGGGGCCGATTAAACACACCGCGCATTTGCGGGAGGCGATTGCGCAAATAGTGCCCGATCAAATTTACAGATGCTCACAGCCGCTGTAGCTAACACAGTGAATTGACCGCGATTGATCATCCCTGCTACGGCGCTAATTACCCGTATAGTACAGGGATCCGATTCAACAGACTGCTTTGGTTAAGAAGTTTTAGAAAAACTACGAGCAAAACTTGATGCGTACTTTCGGTACAGAGCAGTTGTTTACCTTTACATTGTCACGTCCCATTGTGAGCCGAGCAAGTAGACGTACACGCACGATTCCCCGGAGGGCAGTTTCGTATGCTTATACAGCGCGTTACACGTCGCCGTCGCCGTCGCCTGTACTTTTGTAAGCAGAATATTGGTCTCGAGTGGGCAGGCGGGTATATGTTATACTTTGGGTAGCGGCAAGTTGGAGGCTTTATTTACAATTCGGAAATTATGTAAGCTTAGCTGAATTGCGATATTCAAAGCGGGCGACGTGGCCTTTTAATCGCGTCAGCCGCTTTTTCGGATTTTCCGCCCTGTTTATTCCAAAAGTAATTCGCCTTGAGACTATGCGCGCACGTATTTTAAGGATTATATAGCGACGAGGTACGAGGGATGTACATTTTTAAAATTACAATGCATACTAAACGAGAGCGTCTTCCGGGGAGGCTGTCTCGTCCCTCTCTGTGTCGCGTACTTTTCCAGCGACGTAAATTGTTCCAATTTCCCTTTGTTCCTTCCTTTTTCGGTATTTTGAATTTCAAGCAAAATCGAAACAAACAAAAAAAAAACTTTTGCAACTTCGATTTTCCAGCAGAGAATAAAACCCGCACGCCTACGGTTGCGTTATAGATAAATAATCCGTATTGTCACGCGTGCGTAAAAAGAATACATTTGCTTCGCGCGGAGACAGTTCCTTCATCACTGTCGACGCACCGGATTAAAATGTCAGTCGCGGCTCGAAATTCCTGTAAAATACTCCGCGCAGTGAAGTTCATTCGGCGCGGCCAGCTCCCGGCGTTCTGTACAACTTTTTCAACTTTCCCTCTGCGCTCTGACTTTTGCGGTATTTTGGAAATTCGAAAAGTTCGCTTGATGCGTTTCCGTTAAAATTCGAGCTGACACCACAGCGAGCTCTCATTATTTGCGCTTCTCTAGCCGCAAACTTTCGGGAGGAAGATAATTTAATGAATTCCTGGAAGGACGTTGCGAAATTGACTCTGTGGCGTTTTGACGCGCGTCAAAGAGTGGTAGGAGCGGTTAGGGCCGAGATTTAGTGAGAAAATTCACGCGTGCCAAAGGTTGGCAAATATTAAGTTTCCGCGGGAAGAACTAGATGTCTGGGCGGAGCACTCTTGTTTCAAAGAAGTGAGAGCGGAACGTTGAAAAAGAGAGGGAAAGGAGGAAAAAGTGAGAATGATGAAGATGTAGCAGGGAGAGACGTAGAGACAAATAGAGCGAGCGTACAGAAAGAGTAAGATGAAGGGACGTCGAGTGCTTGAGATTTCAGTTAATTAAATTGAACTTCCGTTCTTGAATAAAGTGAGAAATGAATGAAGATTTTTGGTCTTTCATTTTTAATTAAGGTAGCATGTTTTACGGTGAGAGAAAAAGTACTTCTTCGTCGGAAACCTTTGTATCATTTACGTAATATAAATATAATATAAAACTGTTATTTTTCGTAGTTTTCTATATAGTTTCTATAATTAAAGAGAAAAAACTTAAAAATAGTCAAAGATTATTAATTAAAATAACAAGAATTTTCACAAGGAAAAAGATACGAGCAAGAGTATACGAGACGATTTATGGCACTTAAAAATGGAGCCTAGTTCGTGCAGTTAATTTGGGTGGACTCTTCTTTGCGAAATATAAGCTATCTAATCAAGGGGTCGCTCCTGCTTCTAGAATCCACGTCATCTCAAATACGTGTTATTTTGTTGAAAATTTATGTCTCTTCTATTGACCATAACTTTGTAAGTACTTTTGTTGCAAAATTTAATTCAAGCTATCATTTATTAAAAAATATTAAAAATAAATAAATAAAAATATCGATTCCTTGAAATTACAGAGGAACAAAGTATTAACAATAAACGCATTAATATCTCTCAAAAATCCTTAATACAGAATTTCAAATTTCAAAACTTAAAAACCAACAAATCAACCGTAAAAAAAAACTCACAAACCCAAAACGAACACTGGTCACTCGTCACTCCTAAACCCCCGACAAATCAGCGCCAGCCATCCTTCTCCTGCACTCTCGCTCACTGTCGCGCGCGTGACGAGAAAGAAGTCCACAAGAAGCGACTCGCCGGTGGCTATGTAGCGATTGACTGCGACGGGCCGTCGTCCTCAGCGACAGGAAGTGAAGATCGGCTCGTTGCCCTGGTAACGCGCGTCATTCTCTGCACTCTTTTCTTGCCTGCTGCGGTCCTATAGGTACTAGCCGGCGCCTCGCGAAGCCGTCGTGGCTTTGTTCGTCAGGTCAATGAAGGATTGCAACTGCCAATAATAAATTTGGATTGTCAAGTTTCTAAGTTTTCTGGTAATGTGCGAAGATCGTAATAAGGTTTTGAAAACGATGATTTTGTTTTATTTCAAGAAATCATAAGTAATTTAATGGCAAAAGATTGCGTCTGGTTAAACTCGGCATCGATCTACTTATGCCATTACTCGTTTGCTGTATTTAGCACACTTACTTGCTACTCGAAAATCTTCGGCCAGCATCTTTTTATATAGTATAGCCGTTATTGCCGGGACTTGATCCAGGCTTGGTATACTTTCTTGATAATGTTTGTCTTTCGGTGACCTTTATTATGATTTAAGCTGTTAAGGTGTCGAGAGCTGCTTTTGCGTCCGCAGGGTATATAGAAGCAAGGTGTTTTTATTGCTACGGCCCAACAATGAATTGTGTACTCGATTTAATTGTATTGGCTGATCGTCGAAAATGCCAAAGTTTTCTCTGATCCGCAGGGTGCAAACTAATTAAAAGTTCAACGGAATCAAGGTTTAATTATAGAAGCTTTAAGCGTCAGTTATAATTCTGTCGGGTGAAGTAATACTTGCAAGACGTTGAGCTGTAATAAATAAAGTTGCCAAGTAATAAAATTAATCTGTCTGCTGGCGGTATCTAATTTGTATTTAGCGCTCGAACGTTTGGCCGAAACGTTCTAATTATTGAGTTTCTTTGTTTTGTAGTGAAGAAGTTGTAAGGGCAGTGTTGCTTTGGAAAAGAATAATAGCTGAACGGTGAATGTGTTGTTATCATTATTGCTGTTATCATTTGTTCTCATTATTTTTCTATAACAGGGTTTTGTTATAACAGTGTGGATGTAGAATTAAAATTTGTCTTTTAGAAGCTTTCCTAAAGTTGTATTAAGTTTTATTAATATTTACTTCTTACGAAAATTCTTATTATTATTATTATATTATATAAATAATCAGGATATGACTAAAAATAATACTTTGAGCAAAAGGCAATTTGGACATTTGCCTTTATATATATATTTTTTTTTTTAATTCTTTATTTATTATTTTTTAAAATAGAACTTTTATTGCAGCAATATATTATATAATTACAAGCAAATTTAAGTTGTGGCATTTTGAATAAGCCGTAACTTTTTTCTTTTTTATGTCGAGTCATATTATATATATCCGACCGTCTTTTACTCGCTCAATAAAAGATTTTTCCTAAGTAATCCTCTTAGACTCTCGGTCGTTTATGACGCACAATTATAGCCTTTTTCCTAAATATAACCAACTTCTTTGAGTATTAATCTTTTTACTTTAATCTTTTTCGAGATTGCGAATTAAAATACTGTTTTCTAATTTAAAAATTTTTGGAAAAATTAAAGTTTGATAAATTGTTTTAACATTATTTCTATATAATGAATGTGTATAGGAAAGAAAATTTAATCGACAATGTGATATTTGTTTGTACATATAAAAAAAATATTTTTAATAAAAGTATTAATAAAATTTTAGAGTTATAGGACCAAACATATTTAGCTATAAACAAATTTATAATAAAGTTTGACTTTTACTAGATATTCTTTTAAGATCTTAGGCAGTAAACTTGTTTTAAAACGTTGTAATTATGTTTCAAGTATAAAAATCCGTGGAACTTCTTTCGATAATTTAACTTCGACCGAACTCATAAATACTTGTAAAAACTTACTGTAAGCAAGAAAGCTCGTAAAAATTACTAATTAAACTATCAGCAGTTAAAAAGTAGAGCCGAGCAAGTTAGATTGAAAAGATTTAAGCGAATTTAATTTGTTTTTTTTTATGATTAAGACAGCATCCGCGTACAAGTAGGTAAACATTTTCCAATAATTACTTTTTGTAAAGAATAGTTAAGACAGTATTTATTTAAATATAAAATTCTTATACTTACTGTTCTCAAGCAAAGTAGCAATTAAAATAAATTTAGAACTTTTCAGATGAATAGCGATTTATAAGAAAATCACGTATACGAAACACTCTTTGAAAGATTAATTGCTTTGCTTCTGAGATTCAATTGTAGTACTAGTTTGGGGATAAATGAATCGATAAGTGTAACTTTTGTTTAATGTTTTGTATTTACAATAATATAATAACATAAAAAATATTATTATAGACAATAATAATAATAATAATAAAACAAATTGCTTATATAGAATATATATAAGATAACCTCCTCCTTTTTGAAGTCGGTTAAAAAATGATGGATAAAATTGTTACAAGAAGTACGTGAAAATTGCTGCTCTTTTGATTAATGTTTTTTTAAGTTTTATTTGAATTTTTTTATTTAAAACTATAAGTCATTTATAAAGTGTAAAAGTTTTCTTCGTTTATGATTATTTTCTTTTTCGTTATCCAATTCTCTAAGAGTTTATACAGTTGTATACTGTATTATAAATATTTATTTTTTTTTATTTATTTTATTTTATTTTATTCCAATACACGGGAAGTTATTCCTTTTACAAATACATTATATAAAAGTACATAATCCAAGTTAGTACCATGAAAGTATACTTTCTTTCGTAAAATGAATGAATAACATAGTACTAGAATAATTATCTGAATAAATATAAAATTGATTCCAAGTTCTGCGTAATCTGTACGAGGCGGAAAACTTAGTAGCTTCATATTTATAAAAATATTCATTTAGCAGTCTACAATTACAAATATGATTAAAATTTTGTACCTTTTCGCAAGCCGCAACGTATAAAGGTCTCTAACTATGTAAGGCTCAAACTTTCTCTATTATTCGACTTCATCTCAATGTTTAGTAACAATAGAGCCAGTTCTGCACGGTTTTCGAAAATTAATAATCTGCTTCTCAGCTTCCGTCGCCAGATCACTAGGTAACATTTATTGACATGAGGAAATTTGACTACGTGTATTTGCTATTGTTAGTGTATTGTATGTCGCTTTATGTAGATGAGATGCATATACCTCTGGCACACACACATTTGAAAGATGCAACGTGTAAGCTAGAAATTCGTGTGACAACGCACATTTACATTAAAAAATCAAGTGTTTTCTTTTGGTGTGTAGATATGAAAGGAGACTGCAGTGTCCCGACATTACTTATACAGCATGTGTACACATTTTCAATTTCTGAGGTACACCTCAAAGCGCAAGATGGATGATAACACGCAAAGCAGCTGACACAAGATATTTCTTGATCCTCGCTAAGAGACAAATTACATGAGCAGCAGATCTTACTATTTTAAAGATCATCCATGATGACAAGGCAGTGTATGAAGAGGTTAGATGAGGCCCACAGAATTGTACAGCGAAGATGCAAGAAAATTTGTAAAAGAATATCGGCGACTAATATATCAAAATAAAGCGCACAAAGGTTAAACATATTGAAAATTTTATATCCACAGCAATTAAATTTTATTTTTCTTTTAATTTGATATGGAAATAAAGTCAGAATAAAACAAAATTTTACCACTACATAATAAGCTAATCATAACGAGTTTTAAAATCGAATTCTCATGGCCGTTTCTATGTAAGCATAGAAAATATAGCCAAGTGGCGTCTTCCCCACCCAAGCTGGCCTCTTCCCCCGAATTACCTTACTCTGGAGAGAAAGTGATAAATATTTTGACTGTTTGTATAGATTTTTATTTAGAAATGTATCTAAAGGTAATGTACCCCGACTTTTGTTAACTAACTTGATATATAAAATGTTAATGAAAAGTTGATCAAAGTTACTCATCTTAACTTTTATATATTTGATGAATTTTAAAAGATTAAATATATTAAAATTATTTCTTGAATGAAACTATAAAACTTTTATTGTTATAGCATTTTAATTAATTCGTACTATTTTAAGAAAAATTGAAAAATGTTAAAAGTGTGTCAATCGAGAATCTACCCACAAAGTTTTTTATTGGGAAAAAGTAATACGGATTATGGACATGCATCTTTATATTCTATATTCTTTTATGTTTCAGGAAATTTATTTTATTTCTAGTAATTGTCATAAAAGTTTAATAGGGGTATGGCCTCTGCCATCTTGCTTGAATTTGATTGTCTTTTTTATTTTCTCCTGACGATAAAATTATTATTTAGTATTACTGTAATTTTCATTCAAATTATAAGTATTATAGAACATATTATCACAATCATTGAATAAAATAAAGAACTTTTAAAAATAGATTAAATTAATATTAAAATATCTTTTGATAAACTTTATAGAGTTGGTAAGTCGATGTATCCGTTTACCATAAAAAACTGAATGGTTAATAAATTTTAGTCAGTCTTTCTTTCTAAATAAGACCTAGTTGGCCTACCAGCGGACAAATGGTTTTCATTCTAACTTTACCAAATTTAAATCAAATTCAGTTTGTTCCATTTTTTTCAATTAACATTATTTTCCAAATGCCTTCTACTATTGGCTTAACACTTTGGTTCATCTTCAGTACTACTCTCACAATACTAATAGTACTAGTTACCAAACCTGCAAGAACCAACCGCATTTTGAAGTAATTTCCGATTCACTTTGAAACTATCCATACCCCAACACCAAATCAGCCACATCGCTCCTATCCAACATATAGCCGTAAGCTAACAAAGGCAACGCACCAATATAGCTCACACCGCTAAATCCTCCTCCAAAGTTCCACGCGTGCCAAACGCTCGGCCAGCGCAGCTGCGAGGCAGCCTAAGAGGCCCGAGGAGCGAAGGCTCGTGTCGTCGTTTTTGCGTCCAGCGGGGCTCTAAGGCCGTATCGTCTGCGGCAAGCCGCTTACACGCGCGTCTTAGCGCTGAGCCGCGGGCGCGGTGACAGTCTCGTTTGCTGCGGTTGCGGCTCCGCAGCGCAGACCGTTGCGCTAAGGCTTTGACCTGTGAAAAGAAAATTTAACGCTCTTATGGTGCATTTGTGCTTTGCGGTCGGGGGCTTTTAACACGTTGGCCGATCTTTGCGCGATGGTCTTTTAGCGTTTGTCCGCTGTGGGAAGAGGATTAGAGGGCGTGAGTTGGGTTGTTCATTTTTTTTTAGATTAGATTTTTGATTGATAAAGAAGAAGTTTCGGGGTTGTTATAGTAGATGAAATAAATATTCAGAAATGGATCGAATAGATGTTATATTATTTAATTTATTTGTTAGGTTTATTACAGGTAGTTTGATTGTCATAAACAGTTTTGCGAATTATTATGTTTTATGGAAGGGTTATCGATAATGTACATTTTTATTCATCCTCAGATAGTATTAAAGAAAATCTGTGATAGTAAAAAAAAAAAATTACAAATAAAATAACAGTTTGATACGAAGTAAATTTGAGAATAATAAAATAATAAATAAATAATACAAAAATTATTCCTACAAAAGTAAGAAAACATATTTATCAATATACTTGTTACGTATGGATCGAAAGTTTTCTACGATTTTTTAGGCGCTATGGACGTTTTGTCCCAGGATGGCCTACTGGACTTATAACTAAGACTGACGTAAGTAACCTTGCTCTTGAAAATTTTACTTGAAAAATTCATGCTCTCTAAAAGTTAAGGTGTAAATCCATCTCAAAATTTACTCCTTAGTGAGATTTAAATCTCACTAATAAGTAATCTAACTGTACTAATCTCACTATACTACTTATAAAAAGTACATTTTAAAATTTACGGCATTTAAGAAGTAAAATTCAAAATTTAATTCTCATAAGTAGTAAATTTCATAAAACCAAGAAATTTACTCCTATAATAATGGGTAAAATTTTAAGTTTATACTTTATAAGGAGTAAATTTTGAAAAATCAAAAAATTAACTCCTTATAAGGAGTAAATTTCGAAAAATTAAAAAATTTATTCCTTATAATAAGGGGAAAAAATTAAATTTGACTTCTTATGAGGAATAAATTTTACTCTTATTTATTAAGAGTAAATTTATTCATTTGCCAATATTTACTCATTATAAGGAGTAAAATTTTTGATTTCTCAAAATTTACACTTTATGAGGAGTAAATTTTAAAATATACTCCTTATAAGGTGTAAATCTTACTAATGAGTAAATTTTGAAATGGATTTACTCCTTAAGTTTTAGAGAGTATGATATTAATCTACAAGCATCCTTATTTATTTCAAATTCCTTTATCATTTTACAATTTCACTTACAAATAAGATTATCCTTCAGCGACCAATCATAAAGTGGCACATTAGTATTCAAGATCTTGTACAATAGGAAATCTGATTATCCAAGAGCTTTCCTTCTACAAAGCTCGTAACAAAAGAAAAAGTCTCTTACAGCTGCCAACCTCGGAATTCCGGTTTCTCGCCCGAGATGCAACTTCCTCGGCAGCCATCGTCTACCTGACCGCAGCATGCTTCCGAACTAGAGGAGTCGATGGGACTTTTGAGTCTATATGAACGCGGGATTTATCGCGACGTTTTAGATTCCTGATACTTTAAAGATAATATCACCAGATTGTTTGACTAGACTGCGGTCGTACGCATATGAAGTTCTATGACTGTTAGCGTAACTAGAAATTGTATGTCAATACTTAATACTATTCCTGCTATTTTCAGACCCGATTTTTCCTTGACTAAATAAAAAAAAGCTATTGGTTTTCCAATTATTCCAATGACATTAAATTATTCTTAAGATATTTACCTTTAATTTTAATAACAGAAATATGTTTCTTATTATATTTCTAAAAATCAATTTAACATTTTTTTTAAATTTAATCTAGAATGTGCAAAATGTTGAATTTAGACATTTGCGGACGTACATAGTCTCTATTATATACAAAATTTTAAATTTCTTTATTGTATTATTTACGCAGAAATGCTTTATGCTAGCTTGGAAAAAAATACCGTAATAAATAATTATTGAGTTTCTTTGCTCATGCAAAAGTAAAGAACTCAATCAGTTTCCAGAGTATAAGTATTTATTGACAAAAA
>UELX01006702.1:0-10283 GCA_900480035.1 Eupelmus urozonus | reverse complement strand
AAGGCCTCCAGCAGTCCGTCATTGGATTGTAACGATCAACGTAATCACTATCATACCTGTGGGTATACATAAGAATACACAATTTCTGATAGAGTTATAAATTTATAAAAATGAAACAATTATAAGATTAAATCGTACCTGTTTCCTGGAGTATTATTCCTTCCGCCAACGGCGTAAAACATTCCTTTAAGAAAAACTCCACCAAGGCCGGACCTTGGGACAAGTAGTTTTGTGTGTGATGTCCACGTTTTATCGTCGACATTGTAGCCCTCTAGTAAGTCCAAGGAGTGCTGGTAGAAGCCGCCTGCTATGTAGATAATCCGTGGCGTGTTAGGCGTTCTCTCTTTCACGACTGGCCTCTTATGTAGTGTTAGATCCTTAAAAATCTGTGCCAGATACTCACGGCACGCTGGCACTTTTTTCAACACATCGCAATTTTTCATTTGATCACTCAAAAAGCTGGGAGTTAAGTACTGGCATCGTACTGCATGCAAGACGTGCTCCATCTTGGGACGTCGTGCTTCCTCATTGTACTTTACCCACTTGAGAACCGCAGTGTATACTTCGCGTTCCTCCTGGACGTTCAGCTCATCCTTACGAATAAGAGTTACTAACGGAAAATAAAAAGACTAGTTGAGCTTGTATTTTAGAATGATTTTAAAATTAAACTATTGCAAATTTGATTTAGAAATTTTCTTCTATATTTTTAAAGCAATAAAATTTAATAGAGAAAATCTATTTTAACATAGTTTAGTTACTTTAATTTTCTTATATTAGTTATTTTCTTTAAATCTATTTATTATAAATTATCTTAGTATTAAAATATCATAATTAATAATCGTCATATGGCATCATTGGCCATTGAATATTTTCATAATAGTGCTAGTATACCTAATTGAAGAGCAGATAATTGAAGGAATTCTTCTTCTTGGCAGATTTGACTAAAATGTCGAAGAATAAATTGATTTGCTTTATGATAAAGGTTTGTGCACCCATGTTGCTCCGCAAAGTTAGCTATGCCAATAGCATTTGTTGAGTCTAGCTGTTTTTCCAGAAAAACACAGCACGCATCTACGACATTTGATACCTACAAAATTGTTGTAAAAATTACTGATCTTTAAGAATACTGAATATTTATAAAACATCTAATATTGTATTTGCTAAATAAAAAAATGTACCTGAAACATTGTTGCAGCTGGTAAAAGTGAACAGACAGTTACTTCAGATACCCGTATTTTACCAGTGTACATGAAATTTAGTAATTTTGCCATTGCCGTAGGACATACTCCTTGCAGCTTTACCCTTGTCATTTCACACTCTTTTAATCCTCCTGTAAACATGGCCTATAAAAAAATAATATTTTTTAAATTAAATTTTTATAACCACCTAATTTTTAGAGGTCTTTTCAATATCCAATATTGGAAGGCAAAGAAATTACATATTTTGTCAGTATATTTACATTATTTAATTTGATTTTGCACAAAAACCTTCTTATACGTTATCTATTTAAAGATAAGTTCAGAAGAAAGAAAAATTGTTTTCTTAATGTACTATATTTAATATTTTGATAAAAAATTAATTTTATAAATTTTAGCAAAATTTATCTTTAAATTCATTAAGTAAAAAAAAGTTGTAAGATTCTAAATTTTAATAAAAATTTGAAAATCTAATTGATTTTTTCAATCTTAAAAAGTATTAATAATTAACCTAGATAAAAAGACACTCAAAAACATACTTTGAATATTTAATCTCTATTTAAATGAAGCTTTTTAGTTCCACCAAGTCACTTTTTACCTTGAAGTACGGACTAGATGCTGCTAAAACAACTTTGTGCGCATGATACATTTCTGTGCCAACTTCTAACACAACATCGGACAGCATGTGATGACTGCGCATAGTGAACATCATTTTCATGACATTTTTAACCCAGTTGTCCATGTGAAACTGCATCTCGCTGAGGTCTCCACCTTTCTCCGGAACCGGCGGCTCCCCATTGTTATCCTCGACAAAGTCAAATGGTCCTGCAGGTGTGTACGTGGGAATGGAAGTGTTGCCATTTTGCCCGTACAGCAGATCATTTTCTCCATCCATCAAATCAAACTAAACACAAAAAACACATAAAAGTAACTTTTTGCTCCAAAATAATTCAGAATTGCTAATCAACACTCTTTTTATCACTCTTTCAATCTGTTTGGTAAAAATGCTAATTTTCAAGATTAGATAAGATCAATTAAATACGTAAACGTAAATTCCACTGGACATTTAAATGCAATTACAGATGTTCTAGATGAGCGCAATTTGCTCAACCTAACCTTCAAACGAATCATACCTACTTAATCGTCAATTACAACAATCGAGCCACTGCAGTCGCGCAAAACAATCTCCCATCAACCTCCACCCACTTATCCCTCCCAAATTCTCCCTATCCACTAAAAATCATCGACAAACTCATAAAAAATACGGCAATAACAAGCAGCTCGCGTCCACAAAATGTCTGACAGGCCAGATCAAGCCATTGTTTACCTTCTTCCAGCCAGTCCCCTGCAGCCAATAAAACGTAGAACTCGCACCGCTCGAAAATCGCGGTCAGGCGCGCGCGAAATAAATAAATCGAAGAGTCACAATAGCGTCCGAGTCATTGCGGGCGTCCGCGGTGTTGTGAAAAAAAATCGACCGTCCGATGACAAAACGCTTTTTTAAAGCAAGGCCGCGAGATAAGCCGCTCGCAGGGGGCCTCGACTCTCCGTGTAGTTTATAGTTAAAAAATCCAGACTCCGTATGAAACGCAAGTCGTACGATTCTCTCGTCGGAGAGGAAAAAAAACCTGTTGCGCGCGCGTGCGAGATCGTCCGACGTAGTTTCTTAGCTGTCAAAAAACTAACCTTCCACAAATCTAACCTCCAAGGCTCTCCGAGAGCGTATATACGTAGCTGGATGGTGAGAAGCTGTGTATACTCACGCGCGCTTGCTCCTGCGCAAATGCCTCACTGGCGCCTGTGAAGCTGCAGCTGAAGAAGAGCTGCGCTGGAGGAGCGGCTGGCCCGTCGGCCGAAGGCATCAATGTGATAGTTTCTTGATTACTGGCACTCACGGTATATTTTAAGATATTATAGAAAAAAGATGGGATGGTATAGGGAAGGGAAATTGATTCACATGACACGCCCCACTTTTTCACTTTCCAGGCTAGATGCGTTGTGTATGGCTAACGTAGATTATCTGTGTTTATTAAAAGTGTATCAACGTCACGGTGGGAGAGCTGTCTCTTCTCTTACTAAGCCGGCTGCGAAGACAGTTTAGTAGTAGGTCGTTACCACTGCGCGCCGGATTTCACTCCAGTCATCGTTCGCAACTCGAGCACTATCTTCTTTCTTCCTCTACTCTCTATACCTGCTTGCTTAACGAATTCACTCTGTTATTCGCAGCACCGAACCACTCATCGGAACATCATCTCTGCATTACACACTTCGAGTATCACCGAGACGTTTTTTTTCTGCACCCGCGCTATAGTGCATCTATCAACGGTCCGTCTGCCCGTGTTTATCGGCTCCGATGATGATTCATCGTTTTCATTTTACATAATTGTGCATTAGCCGCCTCACAATAATACCAACTAGCGCGGCGGCTGCATCGACTTAGCCGTCGCGGCAACGGTTATTTTTCGAACCCGCAACTACTTCCTTCCACGGATTAACTCATCCGCACTCTAATTAACGAGTCGCTTGCACTCGGGGAAAAGAGCGGCTAAGTGGATAGTTAGCGCTTGCGCGCACACTTCACGTAAGTATGCTGTAATTCTTATTCCACGCGCGGCTCGCTCTCTGTTTATTGTTTAGCTAAGGATACCCAGATACGCGCGCGTTCCTGAAATTCTGCCGAGTCATCATTTTGAATAAATAATATAGAAAACTTGTTTTTCAGAGAGCGCTGAGAAGAGGCCGCGATAAGGCCCGTCACGGAAAAATAATAGAATGGACTAGCGAAAAGTGGCAATGACACTTTGGACTCTTACGGCACGTGTGTTATAGGTATACATCGCGCGCTTTGTTTATACAGAGCGCTGATCTGCGGGCGCAAGTCAGCGTGCGCTCGCAATTTTTATTTTCAGCGCGCGAGCGCGCGGAGTACGAGGAAAGGCGATGGCTTTATCAGCGCGGGTGTAGGTATATGGTCGGTAATAAAACTAGAGTAATGCTACGGGAGGAGTTTGCAGAATCGTCCTGAGTAACGACTTTCTGCGGGTTTTTTTTTGTAAGTGTAATGAAGTGGCAAGGATTTGACCTTTGAGATTCGTAGTTGCGGGTAAGTGTCACGGATGAGACTAGGTCAAGGTAAATATGTAGAATAGACAAGATTGTAAGAGAGAGCTTGAAGTTGATTGGACGGTTGGGGCGTTGGCGAATTATGGGAGCTTACGGGTCCATTGTGAATTCGCATCGATTGAGAAGTTGAGAGAAAGAGAAAGACAGTCTGTAATTAGGGGAGACGAGATTGCATGCTGATAGCGCTAAGCCGCTTTTACACTCGCAGTAAAACACTGTTTCTTTATTCCAGTTGGATTGCTTGACTTTTTTTTGGAAAATTTGTTCTTTTTTCATTAATTCACGAAAATTAGAATTATATATTTATTTAACACTGTGGAAATCCATTTTGCAGACCGATAACGTAAGCTCTATTTTTTGGAAAACGACTTTTTTGACAATTTCTCCTTTTTTCATTTATTCATGAAAATTAGAATTTTAATTTTATTTAACACTGTGGAAAGCCATTTTGTAGACTGATAACGTTCGCCCTATTTTACGTAAAAGATTTTTTTGTTGAAAATTTCTCTTTTTTTCATTTATTCACCTAAATTAAAATTTTAATTTTATTTAACACTGTGGAAATTCATTTTGCAGACTGATAACGTTCGCTCTATTTTTTCATTGTAGCAACTTCTATTTGCCAACAAGCATCTTTTAAGCAACAGGTCAAAGTTCGAAAACTTGAAGCTCTCAAACGTCGTCTGCACAGCTCCCCACACTACAAACGCAAAAACCCAAAAGATCCGGTTCTCCAGATCGCCTCTAGCAATCACTAATTCACCCGCACTATTTCATCGTCTCCGCAAAAAATCTTGAAAATCAACTATCCGCGCAGACCACCAAACTCCCTCGACGCATCTAAAAAAAAACACACTCTTCAGCGCGCACTTTAAACTGCCAGGCTCTCTTCCTTCCTCTATCCCTCTCTCTTTATCGTCGCTCGCGGCAGGCCGGAACACTGGAAAATAACTCGAGCGCTCCGCAAAGAGCTGGGACTCTCTGTCATCGGAGAAAAAGAAGATTTTCGTGTCGCGCGCGAGAGGCAAAAGCAGCGGGCGCGCGCACACAGACACACGGAGGAGGAGATAAGCCACGAGGCGAGCTCTCCCGTTCCGAATTGATAATCGCGCGAGCGAGCGCCGCCGGTGACTTGCAGAAATCTCTTTGTAACGAGTAAGAGAGTGGGTATATAGGCGTATATGCGGAGCTACCGATGGTGTATCGGGAGTTGGGATCTTTGCTGAGGATGGATTGGTTTTTACTTTTTGAGAGTGATGACAAGGATAAGTGTTTTTTTTTTTTGGGGTAAGATGGGAGAAGATGTGAGGTTTTAGAGAGTGAGAGCGGTTGGGAGATTGATTAGTTCATCCTTTTTCATTCCTTGTTATTCTTGGTAGACTGGAGGGCTTGTTTGGTGGAGTTGGATTTGGCGATGACAGAGTTGATGGCATTGCTGAAAACATTTTTTCCATATGTGTCATTGCTGTTGTTTTCGGCCAGGTATTGGGCTCTTTTAGGTATATACATTATACAACGATACGATCAACAAAATATTATCGTCGCAATTTTCTTCAAAACTGCACCGGAGCTAATTATTTTAAAGCGTTAAAACGACTGCTGAATTAAATTAGGGAATTACAAATTACTTTTTAATGATGTCCGAAGGTTCATCAATCTATTAATTACAAAACTATTTATGTAAGTCTAACGAGCGTAAGCTCTAAATTAATGAAATAAATTGTTTTGCCCATTTGTAAAATGATAAGGAGTAAAGCTCGGATTATTAACCCAATTATAAAGGAACTATAAAAATCCAATATAATACGATAACGGCCCCAGATAATCTTATCAGATTTCCCGTACGAATTTCCACCATTTTTCTATAAAATCATCGGATTATATCTAACCTTTTTAATTGGAAAAGCTAAAAAAACGTGGATAAGCCATTATTCGAGCTTTAACGGGAATTCAAACGATTAACACCTGACACGAAAAGTCATGACAGAATAAGCAAATAATCCACTATTATAAATAATAGATCATCGAGTAATATTATACAGCCTGCAAATAAAGCTACGACATTTTCCACTCTTTGTTGCAAACAAGCGAAAGCATAATTAATAACTGATACAACTCGTACACGCCTATTGTCATAAAGCTCCGATAACGCAAAGCCACACGCTCGCAAAAAAAGCTACCCGGGTATTACTTAACTAACACGAACTCGCCTACGCACGCTTATATATATATACATACGAGAAATACCCGAAATCTCCAAGCTTTATATTATCGAAGAAGCCGTAAAAAGAAATGACGTGAATTAAAGATAGAGCGGTAGACTTTGCGCCGCGATGTAAACGTATAAATATCGCTAACTGCCGAAGCGTATGTGTATATACGTTTGATATGCCGGGAGCAACGTAGCATGAGATATACAAGTTTGGGGCAGGTCGTTGAACGCGAGTTAGAATTGGAGACGGTATCAGCGATGCATATTCCGGATGTAGAGATTGGCGGAGGGAGTGGCTCCGATGTGGTTGCGTGGAACTGTGTTAATGGTTTTTTTTGTCGAGGAAAATTCGAGAGGATCTTTTTGTATCCAAATTATTTGGATAAGTTAGAAATTTTTGTAATATTTTTGTGTTGCTGGCTTTTCGCAGAAAATAAGGAAACAACTGTACGATATTGTAGGTCAAAATCGTAGCTTTTCACGCTCGTAATCTGTTTAACCTCTTGCACTTAGTAAATATTTTATCTCGAGCGTAAATGAAGGTATGCAATCTTAATGGCATATCTTAATGCGCGTACATATGAATCAGCTGTACGAAATTTGGAATTTAAATTTTCAATGTCAGGCAATACGTAATTAGTGTACGTAATATCTTAATAATATTCTTAACGGTATTGCGACTTAATGAATTTCCCTATAACAATAAAATAGTGCTTGAGCAAGCCGGTAGATACCATTAATAAGCGATAAAGTTTTTCCTGAATTATGAATAAAGTACGATGACTCAGCAATATTTTATTGTGTACAATAAATTTTTAACTTCGCAGGTAGTGATTAATTTAAAGAAAAAAAAATCTATTTAATTACATTTTAAAAGATTGCTAATTTAAATGACAGGCTCGCATAAAAAGCTAATAAAAAAGGTATCTAAATGACGGGTACTATAATTAATTAGCGCTGAATGCCTCAACCAACTAGTGATTAACTCATTGTGAAAACATCAGAAGAAATAATACGACTACATTAAACTTTTTTTTTTTCAATCGCGGCCCGAGTTTCCTCTTCCAACCGCATCTGCAGCGAATCTGTTATTACTCCGGAGAGAAAATACAAGAACGATCGAAACACGCGTAACACATAATTCGTGAAGCAATAATTTGTCATTCCAATTCCCGTGACTTAACAACCGCGCCTGGAAAACAAATTACATAATAACTGTAACAAGGCCGGCAATCGATTTCCTTTAAAACTTAAACAATAGGGCAGATAACCCGCGCACACAGCGATATTCCCACAAATCGCCTAACAGCCCGGAGATAACGATAAGTTCGAAATTTCCTCCTCCTCGCAGCAGAGACAAAGCGATCCATGTACCTTTGCGTATAGCTGCTACGTCGCACGTCGGAATCGATTTCCCGCGCGCGCGGGCAACGCGAAATTTTTGATAAGTCATCCTGAGCCTGCACTTTCACCGTTCCGTGTAGTAACGCACGCCCGCGGTGTGTATACGCAAGCAGGCCTTGAGCGAGTCGCGTGGCTCTGATCTCGCGGCGGCTGCTTGTCGATGTGTTCGATCTTTCGGTTTTGTACGTAGATGGTAGAGTCGGAGATGCGGCTGACTTGTTGTCCTGCCTTACCGGCCGTGGTTTTTGCTTTTTTGTGTTTAGTTCGGTTTTTTTTATGTTTTGGGAGAAGTGTAGAAGGCATAGGAGCTTGTTTGTTTCTATTGCGAACTATGGGATAGCAAGATTTGTTGTGTTAAGATCGAGTATATTTGAGATTCTGGTGTGAGTTATGCAATTTTAGTTTAAATACTTAATTGTTCAGCGAATGGTGCATGCTCAATATATTAGTGCGTCAAGGAATTTAATTAGGGAAATCAGTGTTGTGAGTGATTTTAATGCTTTTTCTTATCGACTCTTTATTATATCTCTGACTTCTCAAGATAACTATTTTAGTCCGTTTTTCGGTTTTTCAAGAAATTAATGCTTTAAACCTTTTGTGCTTAATGTTATATGTAAAATTTACTTACTTTAACTCATGTAAAATTTAAATTAAATGGTTTAAAATTTTTGTAATGATTAGAGGAAAAAAGTTGAAATCTAACATTTAGCTAATAAATAGAGGGGGGGCGTAATCATTAAAATACTTTTTATTTAAGTACTACATATTTAGAAGTCTATTTATTTAATATGCATATCAACATTGTTCGTTTATTCAACTTACAAACTTTATAACTTCGACGAGTAAAATAACGAAAATAAATAATTTGAATTCAATATTTTAGAGGCTTCATTTTTTGCAATAAAAAAATTAAAATAATAATAAAATAATATTTTCACTTTTATGAAAAAAGATGGACATAATTGTAAAGCATTCTATGTAATTATACATTCAAGTATTTGGATAAAAGGATAGGAATAAAATTTATAAATATTTTCCATATAGTTCATACAATTTGAATTTTCATATCTTCCTCTCTAAAATCTGCATATTCATCATTGTCCAGTTCTACATAATAAAATGCAAAATTAGCATATTCGAACTTCTAAATATATAGCACTTAAATAAAACATATTGTAATGATTGGACCCTTTGCCATATAACGATAATTAATAAATTAATAAAATTAAAAGAATTTGGAGTTTCTATTCTTTTTAAATGAATTTTTAATCAAATAATCACCTTTCACACCCGTATCGAAATGTAAATGTAACGCTTAGCAAAGCTTGGAGGCTTATTAAGGCCTGTATAATGTGTAATATCCCTTCGATAAAAAAATACTCCCACTTCTTCCTTTTTGATAAATACTGTTAAAATATCTGTAAACGGTTCATTGTTTGTGTCCGATGATTTACCAGATAGTTGGAAACCAGAGGATTTCTGAGCTCCTATTTGAAGCCAAACAATAACATGACTTATTTGTATATTGCAGATGAAAATAAAGTCAACCTATTTGGAGCCAAACAATAACAAGACTTATCTGTATATTGCAGGTGAAAATAAAGTTAATCGTCACTGGCGGTTTGATGCAAGCATAGGCCAAAAATCCTTTATCAGAGTTGTTTACTAGATCATTTACTTCATAACCTTCTGTGCTGACAGTGCAGGTTAAGGTATAAAGTGAAAGGGTGGAGGTCGGAATCTACTCAAAATATTATACGGGAACCCAAAAATTATGTGGTAAACTTTTTTTAGAGCAGGTAGGAAAAATTTTTTACTAGAAGCTGACGTTGTCCGTTTTTCAAAAATGGTCCATTAACTATATTAAAAAAATTATTCAGGTTAAAACGTCGATAATGTCGATAGGCTCGGATTTTGATACTGATTTTTTTCTGTCTATAATTTTTTTTAACAAACTCAGTGGATCTTTTTTGAAAAACGGAAAACGTCAGCTTCTAGTAAAACATACAATCTTTAGAAAAAAAATTTTTCCAACTTGTCTAATGAATATTTACACTATGATTTTTGGGTTCCCGTATAATATTCTGTGTGGATTTCTATCCTCACCCTTTCACTTCGCCTTAAATTGTAAAAAAGTGGAATCTAAGACAATTTTTATCCCTTCTAAAAATTCTATTTTTGAAAGAAGAACTGTATGTTTCAAGTATTTCCATTTTTTGAGATGGCTTCTAAAATTAGTGTTTTTGGTAAGTTGGAGAAAAGTGAGACAACATCAAAAGAAGTGAACCTGTGAGAATCTGGAACCGTGAGGTTATCGACAATTTCTTTTAACTCCATGCTATTTTTTA
>UELX01006701.1:0-10287 GCA_900480035.1 Eupelmus urozonus | reverse complement strand
CAGAATATTATACGGGAACCCAAAAATTATAGTGTAAATATTCATTAGACAAGTTGGAAAATTTTTTTTTCTAAAGATTGTATGTTTTACTAGAAGCTGACGTCGTCCGTTTTTCAGAAAAGATCCACTGAGTTAGTTAAAAAAAATTATAAACAAAAAAAGATCAGTATCAAAATCCGAGCTTATCGACATTATCGACATTTAAACCTGAATAATTTTTTTAATATAGATAATGAACCTTTTCTGAAAAAACGGACAACGTCAGTTTCTATTAAAACATGTAATCTTAAGAAAAAAATTTTCCTATCTGGTCTATTATAAGTTTCACTTTGCCTTAATCTGAATGTATTCTTGAAGAATATATCGAGAGTTCATAAATAAATAGTCATTATATGGTGTAAATTGAGTAGACATAGCACTCTATGCCCACTCAATTTATCTCTTTAAAAGTTCAGAATATGATCGTACTGAGTTGCTCTGACTAACAATATTGTTAAAGTGAACGTTTACTATAAGTGATGGATACTAGATTTATTTTAACCATACATTTTTTGTTACATTACCTAGCTTATATTTCTTTCAATGTATTAATATAAGAATCTCTATTCATTTAATATTTTCGAATGCTTTTGCTATTATGTTAAATAATTCTTAAAAATAAATGTTTTTGATGTATATTAGAAATTTTTAATTATCAAAATCAAGACTTTTACCAAAGCTCTAATAATCTGACTTTTTTTGCATCGAACGTAATAGCAACATGTGTGCGTTAAGTATCTGACTTAAAAAATTCTATTATTCAGGACAAGAAACAGTCGCAAATTTTCCTTGACGTGACTGTTTCTTGCTCTATATAAGAAAACTAGAAAGTCCGTGTGTTTACAGACATCTTATAATCGAAATTTCTTGCATTGGGATCTTCAAATTGGCAACATACTTTAGTAAAATAAAAGATAAGATAAAAGCTCGATTTGAAATTACCAATATGCATATGTATAAAGATGGGCAATAAACTTCAAAGGTGCCTCAAAGTCGGTGCAATCGAAAGAGTAATTGCTTTAATGATAGCAATAAAGAATGTATTATGCAATTCTGTTTATCTGTTTCTTTACTCTATTTGTTGACGAATAATTTAATGTTAATAATTGAATGTTAATTCCTGTTTAATGTCATACATTACTTGAGTTCAGGATATCATTTACCTCACTCCATGAATATATTAAATTGTTATGTATGTATTATTTTATGTATTTCCGGGGCAAAAGTTGGTCTTTTCGGTCGGGTGTGGAATAAATGATGAATACGATACATCTACGAAATAGCTTTGAGACAGAAATATTGATTTAATCGATTGACAGCTGAATCAAAATGTAAGAAGGGATTTAAATAACTCTTAATCTATTAAATTTAACCATCAAATAATCTTTTGGTTGATTTTGACATAAAAAATATTAAAAACTGCGATGGGTTTGCTATGCAGGGGGGTTCCCACAAGGAACTGCATGATTCCAAAAAGTGCCCCACAAGTGTTCCATGTAGATTCCACAAGGATTCTACGAGTGTCTTTTTAGTAGGAATAACCAAGCTTGAGAAGATACGTATAATGCCATTAAAGCATAACAAATAACTACTAATAACTATGACTTGTTTCTTAAATTAACTTTTATTACTGCAATTATTAAAAGTTATTTGCTATTTTTCACATTTTTATTTATTTCCTCTATAAGGATCTTATGAATTTTATATAAAAGAGAGGCCCACAACCCTCACTAAACCGGTACAAGCTCGATTATCAAAAAATTTATATAATTATATCTTTATTATAACTATATTCAGTTGGTGTTTTATGATGCGACAAAGAAAATCGATAATGATCGATGTTCTTAAAACTTAATCTGAAAGTATACGGAAATAATTTAATAAAATGTATGTACCAGGAATTCATCGGGTGCTTCATCATTAAAAGGTATTGCTTCTTTTAATTAATTTTTTTTTTTTTAATAAAATCCAAATGATTGATGATTTCTTAAAAATATGAAAAGTGAACTCATTTAGTTTTCATCGCAATCTATAAATTTGATTTTGGTATATCTGTAGTATTTCGTTTATGAACTACATAGATAACTCCATTTTTTGTAATTTTATCAAATTAAAGGATGTATATTCAAATTTTTAAATAAGATCAGGAAAAATGAATTAAATCTAGATAAATTACATCTAGACAATTTTCATGCGATTTGGGACATTCTTTATTTTTCTTCCCTAGGTGCGTAATATACTATATTTAGATTACAATTAAATTATCAGAAATACATCAAAAACTACTGCCCAAAAATGGACTTACACTTCGCGCTGGTGGAATATTGTTATTAAATATCTCAGCTTTTTGGCAAGTCCATTTTATTTAAATAAAGGGCATTTTAACCTTCTAAAAAACTATGTAAATTCGATCTGGAAAGTCCCATATACCTCAAGAATAGAATCAAAAAAACCTTTTTTTCCAAAAAAAAGAAAAAAAAAATGCCAATCCTATATATAAATATTAGTTTGAAAAGCGCGGTCACCTTACCAACAATCGATAACCGCTGCGATCGACGGTTATTTTCCATAATTCCCATTCCAGCCGTTACGCGCGCAATTTCACGGCGCTGCGCACTCTGTTTTGGTTTGAGAAATCCCGCCAGGCTGTACGCAGTAAAAATTCGTTATACAGAGGACTTATAGGACCCCTCGAGATCAGTGGTCCCTTTTTCGTAGAAATCACGAGACAGACAAAGACCGATGACGTAGTTCAGTGCAAGTGAAAATACTACAAGGGAGTCGGAAATGAATGCAACTATATATATATTATAACTAGTTGATTTTTGAGAACGAGCTTATCGTGTAAGGGAAAAGTAAGGATAATTCGTTGCTGTCCGAGATGTGAGAAAAAGTATTGTTGACGTTTAGTGAACGAACGTTATGAAGAGATGGCTCGGAGGCGTAGCAAAACTCGTCGATTGTCGCAGCGCAAATCAAACAATGCGTCCGGCTTCCTGAATGATAACACGGCTTTTCCAGATGACGGTATGAAAGCCTTGGGCTTTTTTGCTTGCTTATAATATTTAACTTGTTTTTTCAGAGTCCGTTTAAATTTGGGCTTTTTTATGATTTTGCTTTGATTATTTTAATTACTTGTTGACGTTTTAAATAAAGTTAGGTTATTTATTTTTAGAGTTTTTATACTGATATAAATTTTGATTGTTCAAAAAAAAAAATTTTTTATTTAAATCTTATTCTTTGGCTATTTAAAATTTCAACAAAATGTTTTTTAATGTTTAGATGATCCACTGTGGAGCAACAGGTCAGCTTTACGCCCATCCAATTCTTTTATTTTCACAAAAAATGCAAGTTCTATATTGAGTCCCAATTCTACTGTTAATGTATCACAGTTGTCTGACAAATGGTTTAACAATCTGGACAGCTCTAAACTAACGGAAAATCAGCATAGAAACTTTCATGGTAATTAATTATTTTAAAAATTAAAATTAAAAATATAAAAATCAAATGTAAAATTTACAGAGGAAACTGGCAGCGCACATGCAGATCCAACTACAGAATCAGAAAGTGAGCATGAACATCAAATGAAAAGAGCAAAGTTTAGATTAAATCAAACTAAGGGCAATAAAACTGATAAAAGTAATGTTTTTCTAAAAGCTTTGGAACAAACAACTGATTTACATACAAGAAATTTAAGTACCACAGGTATAATAAATGACAGTGAATCAACTAATGATGAATCAAAAACAATAAAAAGACTGAGACCAAGAATTTTCCAAACAAAAAAACATTCAAAAAGCAGTGAAAATAATTTTGATGATATTTTTCATAACAGTGTACCAGAAAAACTTCAAATTAATTCTGAAAATTCAAGATCATTAAAAGAAAATAGCAATAGTACATATGTATTTAGTTTATCTTCTGAGGTAGCAAAAGGGTTGAAAGAAAATTCTGGAAATATATCTAATGATCCTTCATCCAGTAAGCAATCAACTGAAATAATTAATAGAGATAAATCTGTTTCTGAATCACCAAGTAAAGTACTGCGCAGCAGAACAATCACTGACACTTCTTCATTGTCAAATAAAACTTCAGTCAGTTTATTGCAAACAAAATTTCAAGAAGCTAATAAACAACTTACAATAGATGAGTCGTTAAATTTAAGTATGACAGAAACCATGCGAAAAAAACGACGGGCTTTATTTTCACAAGAACAAAAGGATAAAATCAATACAAGTATGTTTGATGCTGCATTTAACACTGATGAAGAATCAAACAAAAATACTGTAAGTATGAAAAATTTTATGAAGAATTTTTATTAAATATAAAATTATATATTTACATTTGCAACGTATTATTAAATTTATTTTTTACAGAGTGGTAAAACTACTAGAACTGAAACACTAACAAATATAGACCCAGATGAAGTAGAAGGAGGAAGTGATGTTCAGGATAACTTCGATGATAGTGAAAGTTCAACAATTCCTAAAAATTTAAGAAGAACTAGATTACATTCAATTTTAGATGATAGATATAAAGCAAAGAAAACTGAGGTATATAGAATATGTTGAATTTATTGTTCGTGTGGTGAAGATTAGGTAAGTGAAAGAGACTCTGTTAATCGCCGCAAACTATCCAATTTATTAAAATCTTGCCGACATTTCGGACGTGTTAAATACGTCCCTTGTCCAAGCTGTACAAAAATTTCAACAACATGTCATTTTATAAAAATATAAAGCAAATATATGCGAAACATCATAAGTCTAAACGGATAGTTACAGAATTTTACAAAAAATCTTACCAGTCAAGTAATGAACTGGTGAGTCAACGCGGTGTCACATTGTCGCGTGAAAATTTATCAAATGGCCAAAACTGTGTAAGAAGAATTTTTATGTGTATTACATTTTGTAATTGTCAAAAGAAAAGATCTTAAAGAAGTTAAATCGTAGAAACTTACAAAGGCCGTTATTCAATTTCCTTTCCGGTTTCGAAAAGGAACTTATTTTTTATATAAATAGATGGTAAACTTCCGAATTTTGACACTTTACATAACAATGTACGAGAGAGAGCATGCGTGGAGTTGGCGAAAAAATCGAATATAACGGCCTTTGTAAGTTTCTGCGATTTGACAATTACAGAATGTAATACACATAAAATTCTTCTTACACAGTTTTGGCCATTTGATAAATTTTTACGCGACAATGTGACATAGCGTTGACTCACCAGTAATTACTTGACTGGTAAGATTTTTTGTAAAATTCTGTAACTATCCGTTTAGACTTATGATGTTTCTCATATATTTGCTTTATACTTTTTTAAAATGACATGTTGTTGAAATTTTTGTACAGCCTGGAGAAGGGACGTATTTAACACGACCGAAACGTCGGCAAGATTTTAATAAATTGGATAGTTCGCAGCGATCAGTAGAGTCTCTTTCACTTACCTAAAACAGAGGTATTACTTATTTGTTTGCAACCTGGTTCTTTTTTATATTCTGTGCTAAAAAATGTATTAACTCTGTAGTTTAATTCCTTTTTTTTTTAATCAGAGCATTGAGAATGAGGCACTTCAAACCAAATCAGTTAAACACAGCTCACAAAATTTATTGAATACATCTAAAAATATATCCAAAGAACTAAATATATCTATGATTAATAAATCAAATAATAAAGATTCTATAAGAAAATCTGTAATTGATAAGAGTAATGGAGAAGCTCGTAACTTAACTTCTAATACTGAACAAAATGAAGAAAATGAAAGCTTAACCAATATAGAAATTATAGTAAGATCAAAGAGAGTATCTCAAGTAGAAGAATCATCAAAAGATGAGAACATCTTTAAAGGTTCACATGTTCAGAAGGATATATCAAAGGTAATATCTAACTATTACTATTTACATATGTAATACTTTTTAAGTATAACAAAATTAAAATAAATTAAGTATTTTTCTAAAATTAAATATTTTGTTATAATAAATATTTTCTATTTAGAATGATGAAGCCGAAAAATCGTCAAATCGATCACTAAAACAAAAATCAAGAATATCTTTGTCTCAAAAATCAAATCATGAATTAAGTTCTGATAAAGATGAAGAGCTACATGTGAATAAAGATAATTTTGATGAAACTCCAAAATCATCGCATAAAAGCAGCTTAAAACAAATCGGAAATATATCTATCACAAATTCTATGAAAAATCAAACCGTTTCCTCAGTAAATAAAACCGCAGAGCATAACCGAACTGAAAACAGTAGCAATGAAGATCAAGGAGAAAGCTCTTCTATACCCAAATATATCAGGAGAACAAAGTCTCGACTGTTTCAAAAATCACAAACATCGAATGAAGATAATGTCATTACCAATGAAATATTGAGTGTTCAAAATTCATTTGAGAACATATCGAACGCTGTAAATATTTTATTTAAATCTGAAAATTTCATGTCTCAATCTCTTATAAAAATATTTCAATTACCTATATTTTATGTTTTAGAGAGACAAATCTACTTCGCCTCGAAAATCTTCAAACAAAACCGCTAATAACTCTACAAAATCGAACGAAAATTTATCGGTATTGCGCGACTACCCCAAGCGCAGAGATGTATCTCTCAAGAACGCTCAAGTAATTCTAACACGAGTATCGCACGAATCGTCTAACGATAGCCTCAAGGAAAATCGCTCGAGTATCATTAAATCGAAAAAATCCTAGAACATGCTGATAGCCAACATAACTAACGAGTCAACAGGTAAATCGATGGAGCTGGGCATTCAAAAAATGAACGAATTATCGAGAAAATCGTATAAATCAATTAATAACGATTTAGCGAGGAAATCGAGGAGCCCAAGTGGTGAGAGTTTAGTAGAGTTTGACCAGGCTAGCGGTGCTTCAGGTCTTGTACAAAATAAAAGCCTTACTAAGTCCAACAAAGCAGCTCATAGTTCTAAGGATATTTCAAAAATTTTACATAGTGCAAAAGATGACATGCCTGAAGAAAACAAAGGAAGCAGCGCAAGTTCAGTCGAGACATCTAGTGACGGAGCACATGATTTAGAGGTAATCTCTTTCTTTTAATATTTGAAATAATTAGAGTATTCTTATTATTTGCTTTTTTATAAAACGGATTATATCTAATATGGTAATAAAAGAATTTAAAGACGAATAAATAGTTAAAAATATGTTTATTTACATTTTTTTAGTTGGTATACTTGTAGTTATTTTAATAATTTAAATGAAAATATTTTTTCAAATCTTTATTGAACACGTATGGAATTTAATTCCGGTAAAGTTGTATTTATATTTACAAAGTAGGTATAACCGGAAATAACTTAAAGTACTTAAAGCTTATTTCAAAATTTTTTCGAAAGTTTTGTCTGAAATTCGCTATGTCTACTTGCAGCCAAATTCATTAATATTTATTGTAAAGTAACCTTTTTAAATAAATATTTTTATTAGTAAGAAGTTTCAGTATCGAAATATTTTTATTTACCCCAGATACTAATTTTTATTTCATTAAAATGTCTTGTGATTTGAACAATTTTTACCGAAAAAGTTATCATTAAAAGGTCATAGTTATGAATTAATTCTTTAGATTTTGGTATCTTTGAATTTTAAATTAGTGGATGAAATTTGTAAATTATGTGTTTGAAGGTACTTGTATCATAACAATAGAAATTTATGAAATAGAAACGAATGAGTTAAAATGTTATCGTGTTTTTAAGGTAAAAGACAAAATAATCCACAAACCAAGAACAACATATTTAAATACTTATCGACTACCTAATCATAAGCATCTTTCGCCTCAGGTGAACAAAACCAAGGACAAGTCTATTCCATCGACGATCAGCAAAAGTGCCAACACTAGCAAACTACCGAATGTAAGCTTCGTAAGTGACGACCTGCTTAACACTCCAAAGCCAGCTCATTCGACCCTCAAATTAAGCAGCAAACCTCTGACCCGAATCACTCAATTTTTTAAACGAACGAGCGCCATCAATGAGAGCCCGATTCCGTCGCCTGTAGTTGGTCCGTCGCCTTTGCCTAAATCATCGTCACTAGCTGCTCTTCCTCTGGCCAAAAAAACAGCTAATGCATCCCGAATAAACAAGAGTCAGCAAAGCCAGAAGAATGAGGAGAATGAAGAGGTAAATGTAACGAGCGACCACGAGCACCCCGCGGATATACCCAAAGAGAACGCTGACTTCACATCTGACGGGGAGCTTCCAGCATTCCTTAAAGCTAAGTAAGTACCCTAGAGAATTCTTTAAAGTTGGATATAAATTAGTTATTGTTACTATAGTTGTTCGGAAAATTAAAGAAAGCATATACCTTTTCTAAAATTTTAAATGCTAGATCACACGGTAATAAATTTAAAGGTATTTTTAATTAAAAAGTCGAAACGTCTATGACTCTTTATACTTGACAAAATAATTTAAAAATCAATTACTTTTTTAGGCGGCGTAAGACTATAAATAATAATATGGTCGAGGATAATTTATCGAATATCGACTGGGCAGTTTTGAAAAAGCAAACCGACGCTATGAAAAAGGCCACGGAGGAGCAAATGGAACGTGAAAGAAAAGAAGCTCGCGAACGCGAGCGAAAGAAGGCCGCATTAGATGTCAAACTGCGTCGGTACAAGGCGCAACTCGAGGCCGATGCAAAGAAGAAGAAAAAGAAGCCCATTGACAAAGCGTATTTTGTCAACGGAAGGCTGTACAAACAACCACGATTGCCTCGACCTAAGAACTGGGTAACTGATAGACTTTATAAATATCTTTGGCGCTGTATGGAGCCCAAATTTGGCCCCAGAACTAGAATTAAGTCCGAAAAGTTTGTGAAATTTTTGTCAGATATTGTGACGAAAGTTGAAAGGCGGAAAAAGTACGACAATTACAAGAGTGAGGTAGACGATTTGTTGATGACTATGGCTAAACTGAACATCATCGAAACTAGGTACGATTTTTACAGATTTTGTAGCGAGTATTTGCCTTACAGCTTTCGGATCAAGGTTGTTCCCATGATGTTACCCGGAAACGTAAGGAATATACCATTTGAACCAGATTTGGTTAATAAACCTCTTCTGGATAGTTCTGAGGATTCTGAAAGCGAAAGCGAGGAAGAGTAAAAGAATATCGTATATTTTTACTGACTTATTATTATTACTTTTCGTTTTATTGATTTATTTTGGAATATCAATGCATTTATCGATATTCGAAGAGTGTTCGCTGAGTATCGTTGATTCTTGATAGTACATTAAAAATTTAACGATCAGGTATCCGAAGATCTGATAAAATACCAGGGTGTTTATAATTGTTATGTTTAATAAATATATAAAATAGTATATTATAAATACGTAAAACTGATAAGTATTACTTAGAACAAAAAGAAAAAAATATTTTTATAAAACTTTTTACTTATGACGATCTAAATCGTATATTATTTTATTAGAAATAATATATACAAGAATTGTCACATTTATATTAAGTAATATAAGTAATTCAGTAGTACTCTCTGATATAAAGGCATAAAATGTTGGTTTTCGTGCTTGGTAATTACAAAAGGTATAAAGTAGCAAATTTATCAGTTGGTACAGCGCACGAGGCTTTTCAAATTTAAGAATTTGGAAATTGCGCAATTTTTGCAATTTCAATTGTATAAAACAGTTATACAATTTCAATTACTAAACATTAAAAGCATTTTTTCATACCTGTTATCTATTTTGTATGAATGTTATTTAAAGACAATAAATTACGCCTGCCCATCAGGTAAAATTACATAAATATTTAAATATTATTTTTTTACATTAATAAATAAGTCCTATCCGCAAGGTTTAATAAATAAATATAAATATTATTCTTACTTACAAATGTAACTAACTATATCTTACAAAAACGCTTAATATTTATTTAGAATACGAAAAATGTAACAAAATTCCTACTAGAAACTATTTATACAATCACTAATACTTTGAATTAGTGCTAAAATGTCCTATGACCTCCGCACTTCGGAAAATTCTCGGGTACTTTAGGAAAATCTTCGTGCTCTCCCACTTTGATAGTTAGTCCCATTCCGCTATTTGCATGTTTATCAAAATGACAGTGAAAGAACCAGTAACCTGAAAAACATGAATTTTTTACTACTACTACCATAATTTAATACTTTTTTATTTATTTATTTTATTTAACCAGAAAAATATGTTTACAATGGTAAACCCTACAGAGGTAAATCTTTACCTGTACGTAGGTCCGGTAT
>UELX01006700.1:0-10288 GCA_900480035.1 Eupelmus urozonus | reverse complement strand
TGGCCACAGTTAAGGTGGGAATAAAGTACTATATGCACCTCGAGAGTAAAGTCAATTATTCCCTCGGGAATAATATATGACTTTACTTCCTTGGTGCATAATGTACTATTAATAAAAATGTAAATAGAAAATGTTGCATTAGTATTTGGAAACTGGAGTAGAAAAAATTAGCGGTATTCAAATTATTTTCATTTTTACTGCCAAAATTGTAACATCCAATAAATGATGTTTACTTTATCATTCAGTAAATTATATCATACTGTTACTGAATTACTTTGATATGCAATAAGCATTCATCTATTTATCTATTTAAATAGATGCAATTTTTTATCAAATTATCATGTACTTAATTGAAATATTACCTTCAATTCAAATCAGTTTGATCTAATGTTCAGAAAATATTCTTGTACATGAAGAGGAAAATATACTTAATTTTATCAATTTTAAATTTAAGAAATCTAATAGATCTTAATCAATATTTATATAAAAAAGCTAAAAAATGTAATTTATCAATATCATAAACTTTACATTCCCATATGGTAAATATTATTACTAATATTTAGAAGAAATATTTCTGAAAAGAAGTTCCATATATAGATTATTGAATTCATCACAAAAATATTTTCTTCTATTAAAGTATTCTAGTTTAGTATGCTCAGCTATCAAAAAAAACATTTTAAAAAATTACCGAATGCTAGATTAATTATTGTTTTCAATAAATTGTTTTATTAATAATTTTTATTGTCAATATAGCCGATCTGTTCTTGAAAAGCGTAAAGAAGTCGGTGAATCCCTGCGATGACTTTTACGCTTACTCATGCGGCAGAAAGCAGAGCAAAATGCGATCACTGACGAAAGAGATACAAGGTACGGAACCCGTCATTTTAATAAATACAAACGTTTTAGCGCGCTAACAAATCTGTTTTGAAAACATTTTAACTTAGAACTGTCACACAATGTATATACTTAAGTATGTTTTTGTTTTCGTTGCATGACGCAACAGAAATTCTAGAGCAACATTCAGTCGAAAAGGAGGAAATGAAATCGCTGGCTCTGGAGAAGAAGTTTTATCGCAGCTGCATGGAACAACGTGAGTAAGATCACGAATGGCCAATTTTGCCTCCCCACGAAAATATATATGTACGCGCGCACGAGCCTGGCTAGCTGCACGTCAATAGACTAGTTTACGGTTCTCAGAAGCAAAACAAACATTCGACGATATATGATTTTTTAATTTTCTTATCGCTTCTTCCACTTCTCTTTTTTTATTAGACGAACGGTTCTTTTTTGACATTTTGATTTACGTCTATCTTACTAAAGCATTTCTTTAACTTTTAAAAGTTGTTTCGTTGATTGATACTTTGATTGAATACCTCGATGATATTAGATGTACTTTTGTTAGCTTTAACCTTGGAAAAAATTAACCGTGTTGAATCGGTCAATGAACCTTTTGACCTACATTCATTTATTAGATCTCATTCAAATTTATTTTTGTACCATCTAAAACAACATATTTTCAATTTTAAAAAAAGAATAAAACCTATTTATTACGATAATAAAACATTAAATTAGAATGCTATTTAACATCAACATTGTTGCTTAAAACATCATTTCATATATTCTAAAAAAAGTTTCTTTTTTTAACGCATAAATCAATGCATCTGAAACACGCACTGCCGAAATATGCGCTCATACTCTCCAAGACGGTGCAACAATCAAACTTTTTATTTCATGTTCACACAGAGGAGTCAGATTACAAGACGAGGCGGGAATTCACGCGACTACTGGTACTGTCGAATGGCCTGGCTCTGTTCCGTAGCGACTTTCATTTCGGGATTGCCGATTGGCAATCAATCGACGGCCTCTACGCCTCGCTCGGCTTCGAGCACGCCTTCTTCAATGTGCACGTCACGAGCGATCCTTCCAACGCCGACGTCAATCTTATCGCGGTAAGAGCATATGGATTTTTTTGTGGCTCCCAGCATTGACACGCAAAACGATACCAGGAGCATCACGCGATCGGAAAAATTATCAATGTGTAAATTGCGTTGCATTTTTCTGGGAAGTGAATCGCCTCTCAAGCAGAAATTGCGCTGATCCATTACTGCACGGGGTTATATCGACTGATTTCTGACGCACGGAATGCGCATAGATACCTTTAATCTGCAAATTTCTTGATTATGCTGCATGGTATATTGATACCATTTGATTAAAAGACTGGATTAAAGAAAAAAAAATTATGATCACAAAGCAGATATCAATGAATTTTTTTTTTTTAAATCTTTCTTTCGCGTTAGTCTTTAGGATTCAGACAATAAATTAGTAGGGATGAATTGAAAATTAAATAAGATTCAGACAGTAAAGTAATAAAGATAAATTGAAAATTTAATAAGAGAAATGAGCCTCTGAAGTATTAGTCACTATATACAGTGTTTGTCATTTCTTGATTGTTGATGCTTCCAGTTAGTGACGTAGGTAGCAATGTGATTGCATAAAATTTATTATTATTTTGATATAATTATGCATAAACTATTCATAAAATTTAATTATACACTAAAATATCTTTAATCTAACAAGGAAAGTGTACAACCTGTCAAGGATGTGGTTAAAACTATACATAAAGTATTTTTTGGCAGGTCCTATCCCAAATACTACCCATTTAAGCAAAACAAAACTCAAAACGTGGTTTCATTTAAATCCTTATAATTTTACGATGAACTATAATAAGAGATTATTTAACGAACTATGCAAAATAAAAAACCGCAATCTATTATAACTTTTTAAATAATTTAGGGTTCGAAGGCACAGTGGTAATAACACTGGAACCCATGTCTAATAATTTTGACTAAGAAATATTTTTATATAAATTTTAGTAAAATTTATGATCCGAAGGTTACTTTCGTTACAAATTTGATGTTATTTTGCTTATAATGTTAAATAATGTAATGACAAAACAACAATTCTTTTACTTAAGAATTTTAATAATTGTTTGATTAGGTGATGCCACCATCTCCATTGTACTTTTATTCGGTGCATTCCCTACTGAAATACAAAAATTTTACGGGTATTACTTCTTACATTCTTGAGGACTATAAGATCGATGGCGAATCTTACGTTACCGATTACAATGATGTTATCGACTTCAATAATGCTCTACATGAGGTGAGTTTAATAAAATTGTATAGTTTACATTTCAAATTAGAAGGATAATCTGATAATCTGTGTTTAATATTGTTTTATATAATTATTTCATATTGACAGATTCTTCCACCACTAGGAATGTTTGAAGAGAACATTACCTCCTTGACCAAAAACAGAATGGCAATCGAAGAATGGCAGAAAATATACGACAAAAATCAAGATCCTGAATTAGATGATAATAAAAATCATGTAAATAATTGAGCTTTATTTGATAACTAATAATTAAAAACAAAGGTACAGTTATGATTCTAAAAATATAATTTTTTCAGATCAATTGGCATAAAGTATTAAATACTTTATTGAAATGGGCTAACATCAATATCAGCAGTTCTGAAAAAATAGTTTTAAAAAAAATTGATTACTTTATAAAACTTGCCGAACTTCTGGAAAAGACTTCGCCAATCACAGTAGGTGAGTTTCAAAAATATTTAAAGCTAAAGAAGTCAACATTACATTTCGAATAGAAAATTGCATTAACTTCCTACTTTTTAGAAAAATACATCCATTTCAAATTTCTAACCCAAGTAAGCAAGTACTTGTCTCCAAGCTTGGCGCGATACTTTGAAAACGTTCGAGACCGGTTCGTATTAATTTTCTTACAATTTGCAATAAAAATCTGAATGCTATTTTCAAAATGTATTGCTCGTTTAAAAAAAGGTCGACCTTCTGCATCAAACAGTCTGATAATCAATTGATCGGCGCCACATACGAGTACATCAAAAGACACGTTCCTCACGACCAGAAGATTTACGTAAGTCATAAAGAGTACGGCGAATATAAGATAAATACGCATAATTTATTGTATTCGTCGATATAATTATATTACAGGCTGAAACGGTGATTGAAAATATTCGAAGCGCCCTCATAAATTTGCTGTCGAACGCTAATTGGATGGACAAAGAAACAAAGTCTTATGCAACCAATAAATTGAAGAACTTAGATATGATAGTCGGCTATCCAGACTGGCAAACGAATCGAACGTTCGTTAATAATTATTATGGAAATGTAAGTAAAGAATCAAATATTTATACTTATATAATGGAGTTACTTTAAGCTGTTTTGTTATTGTTTTAAACTTTTTTAAATCCTTGTTATCGTAGCTCCATTTACACTCGCATTCGTTCTTTGAAAACATGATCAAGTATAAAAGGAAGACTTTGGTCCATGAACTTCGTGGATTGAAACATCCGCATTTGTTTGAGTGAGTATTTTGTATCAATGAGAACAAATTAAATTAGATGAAGTTCAACAACATAATCTTTTTTTAGCCCAACGACGATGTCGAAAAAACTCGTTCCACTCATTTATCATTTCGAAGTTAATAGCCACACGAATCGCATACGTAAGTTATCAATATTTTTAATAAATTTAAATTTAATAAATTTATATAACTAACTCTTAAACGTTTATATTTTAGTTTTTCCAACTGAATATTTAAATGAGAATAAATACAAATTGTTCAGCCCTAAATTGCCAAGGTACTTTTAAACAAAATATAATTAAACTATTTTCATGAATTGGTAAGATAAATTTTAAAAAGCTATTTTTTGTTTAGTGCTGTTAACTACGGAAGTTTTGCATCGATGTTAGGTTCTATTTTGTACGATTACGTAAGTCTTACCGACAATTTGAAATACAATGAATTCTATACGAGAACAATCGAAGGACTATCGAAAGATACAATTGATGCTTACAAAGTAAAAGAAAAATGTCTTTCCAATCAGCTAATTAACTACAAGGTAAAATATATTCAAAATTCATCTTAAAACTTATAGAAAGTAAACTAAGAATCCATTAAAAATTCCTGTATTAAAACATTTGTATTCGAAACGAAATATGAAATACAAATAGCCAATAAATTTCTTATTCTTCAGAAATCCGCTTCGTATTTCGATCAACCCCTTGCATCTGTCATCGATAGGGATACCATACAAGTGGATAAGATTTATGAAAAAATGGTAGGTCTTCGAGCAGCTTTCGAAGCATACAGAAAAATCAAGAGCGATGATGAAGAAGTTCTGCCAGGATTCGAAGATATTAGCAATTATCAGCTTTTCTTCTTGTCTTACGCTGAGGTATTTACAGGTTATTTTTAAATATTCCTCTTTTGTGTTATATGACAAAAATTTTAAAAATAATTTTTTATTTTTCAGAGGATTTGTGAAATTGGGGATATTTATGACAAGTACGACGCATATGAAACATCACTGAAAGTAAACGGTGTTGTTTCAAATTTGGAAGCCTTCTCGAATGTATTTCATTGTCCGAGTCAAAGCACAATGAACCGAGAAATCAAGTGCGAACTCTTCTCATAAATTTTTTCACAAACACCGACCGTTAAGAGTGCGGTTTCTATTTGTCAGAAGTATTCTATCATAGGTGCGCCCAAATATTACAAAATATATGTAGCGCTACATGGGGCAAAGTTGCACACTTTTAAATTTCCATTTTTTTTAACTATTAAAGAAATAGGATACACAGTCTTGAACTTATAAAATTTTAAAAGAGAAAACTGTCTTGTTCAGTTCAGTTATTTCTTAAATTAAAATTGAACTGTTTTGTCCTAAAATCTCTTTATAGACAGAATCAATTTGCACAAACTTCGAGGCAAAGTTGTTCATACATTTAAAGTTCAAAAGGACTAAGTCTTGCAGTATTTTGATATGTTAATATCAAAGATAAGATTAATACTTTTCAAATAAAAAAAAAACAGAAAAATCCCATTTTATTTTGTTTTAAATGTTGGTCAAAGTTTATATCATATGTAAATGGGTATTTTTTAATTTATATATACACGTTTATTTTTTCCTTTTTTTAATTGAAAGGTAATGATCTCAACTATCTTTTTTAAAGATTGCGAAAAAAATCTTCGTTTTTTAATTTATTTCCAGACTGCAATTTTATAAGTTAATTTTACCTTTGTAAATGAAATTCAAACGTTTGTATACTACAAATATGATTAAATTATGTTAGTGCTCACTTAGATGTTAGTAGATTAATAAAAAGAATTGGTTACAAGTGTCTTCGTAGAGTGTAAGAACATTTACCTTAATAAGGTTTACTTTTCCATGACGTTACATGTAGGAGATGTTTGATTTGTGCAACTTCGGCCCATTCTCAACTGTATTTTTAATTTTAAAGTTAGGTTTAATTATCTTAGGAATAATCACTTAAAGTATAGTAATCAAGAAATATCTATATTATTATAATAAATCACTAAGAAAAATGACATCGTTTTGTAAATATATATATCATTAACACAGTTGTCCTCTCAAAGCGTTAGAGTTAGAAATAAGTAGTTTTAGATAATTAAGATGCGATTTTAGTCTTATGTACAGTCTGTGTAGAACTAATTTAATTTAAATTTTGTCAAAATGTATTTACACATTTAGATGTACTTAAAATTTGTATCTTGTAAATAAACAGATAACAGAATATTTATAAATCCATAACGAATATTGCACTTCATCAATAAATTAAACAATTTTAAAATTAATTGAAATGAATAGCTTAACATGATGAAGTGAAAAACTTATTGTTTTAAAATGTGTGAAATGATCTCACTTATGTCGTATAATTTTATTAGTTACATATGTTTATGGTAACAATAAAAAAGCCTTTCCAATAGATATACGATATACGAATCGTCTAAGTACATACGTACCGTTATTTTCTTTCTTTTAACTAACACTCATGTCTTATTAATTTGCTTCATTCTGTTAAATGTAGTAAACTTTATACCGTAGATTTATTCTTTTATAAATCATTAGAAAAATATTCACTTGATCAACGAAAACGTTTATGAAGTTGATGTAGATATTTTCTAATGTGCCGCATACGTTACATACCTACATATACATGCTACTCACCCTACAATACAATAATTAACGCTAGATGGCGCAATATACAGAGTTTTAAAAATATCTTAGAAGTTAAATAATCGTTTGCCACACCCGAGTGGAAATTTACTATTTATGAGATTTCAGAATATCTCACAAAGATTTTTAAATAAAAACTAAAATTAGTTTTAAATTCAAAATTGTTTTTCATGAAATTAATTTTGTGAGTATAATTATGTAAAAAAAAAATCAAAGTTCACACGACACCGATATTTAGCGCATCAAATAGATGTATAATAATTGTTAGAAAGTTTGATATACTTACAAAAAAGTACAAATATATGATTTTAATTTGTAGTTCCATATGGTGAATGCAAATCTTCAGTGCAGAAAGCAATATTCTGTAATAAAGATTCTTAGTTACTAGCATTCACCTGGATTTTTAATTAAAAAAATTAATTATATATATTTGTGTTTGATTATTTCATTTGGACTTGTTATATTGCCATAATATATATGTTATTTAGTCATATCAACATTTTTAGAATACTGCCTCTCCCACTTCCCGACTCTACATGCGAGGAGTCAAGAAACTCAAAATGAAGTCCACTACAGAAAACACAGTTAGAGCGCAAACTGCATTGGGTGTCCCACCCACACAAGAATACCTTTCCTTTGAATCCATACGCGGAGAGCGCATCAGTACACCGAGCGCATCAAGCTTCTACAGAGTCTTCCGTGACATAAGCAGCACAGCCAACTCCGCCGACCGGGGATCTCGACCATCCAGAAGAGCAAGATGAGGAGCATCTTGCAATCCATGTGGGAGGAGATTAGTAAAATATTTCCAAAGATGTCAAGGAGGGCATGAAGATTGTGAGCAGAGCAGGTGACCCTGAGAAGGTTGAGGAATCTCAGAAGAATTCGATCCAAAAACGAGCAAGGATGAGGCCAACATCCAGGACACGGAAGAAGCCGCCCTACCTATAGAATCGGTACCTGGCACTACTAGAGACGAACCCCAAAATGTATGGCAAACGGTGTCCACAAAGAAAATCAGGAAAAAAAAGTAAGAGCAAAGAAGATCTCCAAAAATGGGACAGAAGGAGAAGAGGCTCCACAAGGTCGCAGCGCCCCTAAGCAACAAGGAAAAACGGTCATGATCGTCCCCAAAGATGAAAAGACGTTCGCTCACGTGGTTCGCACGTTGCGCCCGGTGGACTATGCGGGTGACGGATTTACCGTTAGGGACAGACCAGCAAAAATTAAGCGAACTGATCAGAGAAGCAGGTATACGAGATGCAATCGACAAAATAGTAGAACCAGTTGCCGACAAGAAGGTCGCTGATGTGAGGACGAATAATAGGGGACAAAAGATGACGATTTGCGAATTTAACAACCGTGATGCAAAACTACTTTTGGTGGTAGTCCTCGCTCCTTAACTCCTAAGTTGCGTACTCTCGGTCGTGCGTGACAGCGAACTCCGGTCGATGAAGATTTCCACATCTTCCCGCGTAAAAAAAAGAGGTGGCAGAGGATATGGAAACGTGCTAAACAACCAACAAAATAATCTAAATAATGATGATAAAGATAATGAAATTAATAAAGAAGTACACGAGGATAAAAATTTCAATAATTATAACTGGGCAGGCAGAGATCGTGGTTAATTTAACAGAGCAGGATGGAAAGGGAATTTTAGGGGACATATGAGATATAGAGGTTGTAGGAGGAATAGAGGAAATTATAATAATCAAAAATATATTTTAATTAATATGGATTAAATATAAAATATAATAAAAGCTTATAAAGAACAGTAATGTACCATGCTATTTGGACTAAATTGATTAAATTGAATCCACCTTTATGGAGGAATATTGAAACTGTAATGTCAGACTTCAAAAGGGTTCAAATTATCAGTGTCAAGAATAATTTCTGAGATGCTAGGATATTGGGATGTATTTTTCATTAAAAACAGGTATCAAAATAAATAATTAATGCTATTCTTTTAATTTACTTTAGATACAGTATAAAATTTTTTTTGCAGGCCTTGTAAAAAATGGAATAAATTGAATATAAACAGTGAATTTCAATATATTTGGAAAAGTCCTACGCCGTTGCCAATTCGCCTGCCAACTTAATTCCAGAAAGAATGGACCACGTGGCAGAGGCCATTGATAATTTGGGACAATACAATGTCAATCATATCATTTATAAGCTGCAACAAGTGCGTACTTAAGAATGTACTAATTACTAATAGAGAAAGTACTACCGCTTTACAGGAAACCGATACGTACCAACAATACCGCAGAAAATTTCCATTTCTAAGAGTATGGGCAATGGATACAAAGTATAAAAATTGCTAAGAAAATTATTTTTGTGATTATATATATAGGTGTGTGCGTGTGCGTGTAAGTGTCTGTGCATGTATGCACGCGCGCCGCATCCTTTGTCGTCGAACTCATATTATAATGCAAATTAATGAAATTTAGCCTTTACAACTAAAAAGTGTAAAATGAATAAAGATTTTCTGTTAAATAATACTAATTTTTAAAAGTCCACTAAAAAGTGTGAAATAATTCACAAAAATCTTCTCAAAGTCGGCGGCGAATTTTAAATTCAAAGAATACAACTTTCCATGCGCAATAATCTTCTTCTCATTGTGAAACGATAGCCATCAGCCAAATCAGGATATACTGCTATTAATATAATAAATGCTGGCGAGAGATCTTATATCCATTTACCGAGCCAATCGTAATGCGTGAGTGCGCCACTTAGATGCCCCCCCCCCACCCCCGGAAGTATACAATCTACACTATCACAAAATTAATACAGTAAATTGATTTTTTAAGGAAGATACTGAATGTCAATTTGGAATTCGGACAGAAAACTATTGTAGGGTATAATATGCGACTTTAGTCCTTTCGTACACAATGTACAATTATTGCTAATATTTCCGTTTTTAGTAGTTTAGAATAAAATACTGTATAAAAAGTTAAGTTTCTATATAATGTGAATAATAAAATTGGTTATTCGTTTTTAGCCCTTTGAATTCCGAATTAATTTTACGAAATTTCAATTTTAATTTTTGTACCGGAAAGGTCTCATCTTAGGAATAGTGAAAATGCCGAATTCTCTGAATTTGAATTGTTATTTATAATGCGTTTGAATTCGACTATTTTCATGTAGAATGTGAATGTAATATAAAAGGACAGTCGAAAGTGGTTGCGATGCGCAACGAGTCAGTTGTT
>UELX01006699.1:0-10289 GCA_900480035.1 Eupelmus urozonus | reverse complement strand
TGATAAGCACGGTGCAATAATGGACTATTTATGCCACGGATAGGCGTGATATAAGTGCGGATTTATGCCACGCAGTGTTATAAAATAATAATTCAATAGCATATATCCTCAAACTACAATATTTGTGTCATAATAATTCTACATACGCTATAAAAATCAATAAAAATATAATTGATATACTTACAAAGAATTACCACGAGCCTCCCAATTCAGGTATATATGTGTGACATGTGTAGACTTATTGCCTGTTATTTGGGCTACCAGTTTTATGATAGATCTAATACATATATGAGAGAGGCGGTTTTAATTTTAACGGCTTGTTAAATCACATATAATTAATAATCGTTTAACTAATGGTGTGTAATTCACATGTCTTCCTATTTTATGACGGTCATAATTTCATATTAGCGTTCAAATTATTAAAATTTATTATTAAATTTTGATATAAAATATTGTCAATGAAAGCTTGTTTTTGTATGAAATTTTTATTCAAATCACTTATCGATGTTTTGGGAATCTTCTCAATTTTTCATCAGATCAATCTTTTTTCTTCCAATTAATGAATCAAAGTTTGAGTATTAGTAGAACTGTTAATGACAATCAAAATTAGTTATTGTTTAAAAATATTTAAAAGAATTAGTGTAAAAGCAATTCGTTCATTTATAGAATCTTCTATAACGCACAATGACATTATCAGTTCCTTATAAAAATATTAATTGTCTATTAATCAATCTATTCGCAGGTGTCCAACTGGTTCGGCAACAAGCGCATCCGCTACAAGAAGAACATCAGCAAGGCCCAGGAGGAAGCGAACCGGTGCGCCGCGAAAAAAGCCGCCGCCGCGGCAATGTCAGGCGGCAGCAGCGGCTCCTCGCCCTACCACCCAGCCGGCGGCTCGTCCGGCCACGGCACGCCCACGCCGATAATGTCGCCCGCACCGTCGTCCCTCGGCTCCCAGCAGGACCAGCTCCAGCAGGGCTACGCGCTCATGGGCGCCGTCGGCCCGGCCCACTATTCCGGCCAGACGTACGGGGCCATGGGCTACGGGGATCCCCGGCAGCAGCTGTCGCCCGACTCGCACTAGACGGCGCCCGGCTTTCGGCAAAAGGATTATGCACTGTACGGCTTGATTCTGTTTTTTTTCGGAGGGGGTAGAGAGAGGGATTTGGGAGACGCCGGGGAAAAGCCCGAATGCGGCTGGAGGGGCGGTGTTTTTGAGGATTTTTTCTTTGATTATTTCGAGTACTGAAAATGTGGGGGGATAGTGATTGAGTTTGTTTGGATGTGGTTTTTTGTATAGATCGATTGTACACGTTTCTTGTTGTATTTGTAAGAAATAAAAATGAAGAATTCAAAAGATTTGTGCGTTTGATGTTTAATGGAGTGATAAGCGACTTATTGGTTAAATACATTAGGAATTTTGTATCAGTTATTTTGATTTGTGAATAAACAATATTATGCATCATAAAATACTTCAGTACGATCAAAAGTGCTTTTATTAAAAATTGTTATGTATTGCCTCCTAATACCTTCATACATATAATTTAGAATTGAGCATTATGTAAATTGACAATTACATAAATTTCAAATAATTTTTTATTTCTTAAATTATGTTTATGTACATGACATGATGCTATTCAAATAATTGATCACAATGAAAGCTTGCATAATATATTTATTATTTATAAATGCAAACATATTATGATACTTGACGATTTTTAATTAGTTGTAATTCTACCAGATCCATATAAATTTTACGATGTTATAAAATAAAAAGGCACGAGAGTGCTACACTATTGCTTAAAAGTTTATTAGAATGTGTGATTTAACGAGTAATTGCAATGTAAACGGCCTATAATAAAGTACCTAACCCAAATGACCGTTTAGGTAATAAAAAGTCTGTATGTCATATAGGTAAAAGCATAAATGCAATTACATTTTTATTGGCTTTTTTTCCTTATGTGCTATTATTACTTAAATGATCGCATTTGTTAAAACGTAATTGTTCAACAATTATTATTATTATTTTATAATATATGCAACAAGCACCAAATGATTTTTTCAAATTATCATACTACATATTTGCATATGATAAAGCATGAAATAATTTACTCATTCATTATATTATACATAAAAATAATTGCAAAGATCCTACAAAATTATTGAGAGTTTATAAAATAATATATTTAATATATATATTTATAATTTCTAGTTTATAAAATTATATTTTAGCCACGTGTAGTGTCATTATTTATAATGTGCTTGTAATATTCTGTTTACTTTTTGAACTACATTTATTTAATTTTATTAAAAAAATATTAATGAGTTTAAGGACAAATCAAAGCTTGTTTTTTAGAAAGAAAATAAATATTCTTTGTGTTTACTGAAAGAAAAGAAATTATTTAATTTAAAAATTTTAAACTGAAAATGATTTTATGTGCAAAATAAAAAGCAATAAAAATATAATTAATATTAAATATCTTGAAACGTATTGACACCAGTCGTTCTATTCATGCATGTGCATAACATACGTGCACTTATTACCTTAATGATCTTTTGGGAAATAAAAAGTAATAAAAATTTAATTAATACTGTCTTGCAATATATTACCTGCACCATGCGTTCTATTTATACATATGTGGCATATGTAGACTTATTACCCTAATGATCTTTTGGGTCTCTAATTTTATGACGTATGTGAGGAATATAAAGGACGAAGAATATGAAATTTACACGCCTTCCTGTTTTATGAAGATCATAAAAATATATTCCGCTGATGAATTATTTAAAGCTTAATGAACTTGATTCACGATTTAAAAAGATGTCCGATTTATACAATTTTTGCGTAAGTCTAACTAACTTCTTTAACTAAAATTTAAATATTGTAATTTAAGACTTTTTGACCGTATATTCTCCTTTTATAAAGTTAAAAAGAAGGGACTTTCAATTAATGTTTTTCTTTTACTGGATCATTTAGTCTATGAAAAAAATCGAATTATAATAAATAATATTATTTTTAATACATTTTTGCAAAAAGGTTCTTTAACTAAAATTTAAGTATTGTAATATAATAAGACTTTTTGACCATATACTCGCCATATGTGAAGCCGAAAGGAAGTGGCTCTTAATCAATGTTTTTCTTTTACTGAATTATTTAATCAATGGAAAGAAATCGAATTTTAATAAATAATGTTATTTTTAAAACCGTTCTGAAAAAAATATAGTCTTTTACATAAACATATAAGATATATGAAGGCTTTTAGCGGGGATTACCCAGGATATGTTAGTGAGTAAAAGGGTTTATCCTTCATTTTCGAGATCCTTATTCAATGTTGCAAAAATACCGCGTCATTAGGAGATTTTGGTCAGGTAAGTCCTCATAATAGGATTAACTTTCTCACGGACCCCCGGAGCCGGAGCGCGGGGGAACATTTGCCCACAATAAAACGCTCTAATTTTTCGTTCATATGACACCATTGTCAAGTTAATCTAGTAATCTTTAGTTCCTGCGAAAACTATCGCGACCACTTGCGAATCGGCATTTCAGACGAGATAATCTGATTAAGGCGTGTCTGGGTTAAGCCACTTAATTTTATGGGCATCGGCTTGCGGCAATTTAAAACCGCTTTTCAGTATTAAATTAGTAATCCAATCTACGAGCTACCTGAAAATAGTGAGGCGCGTTTTCGCTGCGATCGGCTCTCTTCGCCATTGGCTCGATTTTCTGGTGACGAGTGCACGCGTCTGAAGGGGGTATATAAGGGTTGTATCGGGGATATTAGTTGCTGATTTGGTAAACTGCTTTTAAGCAAACACCATCTGGTTAAATTGAAGGCAGTAAAGTGAGGCTGCTGTTATATTGCTTATATTACTGTTATATTACTTATAATCATTCGAGGGTTAATTATTATGTGATGTGCTTTTTGTGAAGAAAATATATAAGTGATAAAAGACAACTGAAGCCTTCTGTTCGAGTGCTTTTCTGTGGGCGTATGCTAAATTGTTTGTTTGTAAACAAATAAACTGAAATCATGCTGCAAATCAACGAACAACCTGTGCTGAGTTTCTTGCACGACAATCATCATAGCTTTCAATTATCGAGTTCATCATCGTTTGGAATGATGAACATCAATGTTGAATCAGATACATCTCATATGATGGTAAGAAAAATTATCCTTCAAATATCTCTTTTTTAACAATTCGCGATTTGAATTTGCCATCTTAAATAAAAATTAATTTTACTCACTCCAAGTGAACTTTGACAAATTAAAATATTTATTGAAAACTTTTTAGACTATTCGATTATTTATTTCTAGTGTTATTAGTATATATCGCGTCGTTTAAAGTTAATCAAGAAACTTTTAGAATATTTTATCAATCATAAACTTTTGATCGGTAAAATGTAAATCAAGAAATAAAAATTTCTAATTGACCTTTACAACCCCAGTTTCTAAGTTCGCAAAGTTGAATTGCCCTTTGAATGGTCACATAATTGAGTATAATGACAGCCATAATTGACGTTTCAATCGTATAAGTTTTATTGGTATAACCATTAGAATTTTATTGACGAAAATACTTTAAAATGTCAGAGAACAAACGTCTTTATACTTATGTCATTAAAGTATTACGATCTAATTGATTGCATCTTTATGCCATTAAAGTACTATAATCTAATCGCAGACATCATGCACGCTCATACCCCCTTCACTCTATATGTTATACTTTCTTGCTAAAAATTCCATATTAAAAAAAAATCTTAAATTCTCCCTTCCAGCTGGGATCGCAACACGAGCACCGAAACCAACAGCAGCAGCAGCACGAGCCATTAAGGCAAGAGCCTTCGGATACCCGCCTACGAGACATCGACGAGCTGCTACGCCAACTGGGTGGACCAGATCTGAATCTGAGCCACGATCTGAACGAGGCGTCAAAACATCAACAGGTGCTAAGAAGCCACCGTCTGATGCCCGTCCTCTACGAGGTCCTCTGCGAGATCAAGGAGAGCGCCAAAACACGCGGCGTCCAACACCATCAGTCTGATCCAAACGATAGCCAGCCTGACGCCCAGCTGATGAGGCTGGACAATATGCTGATCGCCGAAGGAATCGCTGATCCGGTCAACGGAACCGGCGCGCCCGCTGGTTCCTCGTTGCCCCTTGAATGCAACAGCATCGAGCAGCAGGACTACCGCAACAAGCTGGGCACGATACGCCAGTGGTATCGCAACGAGCTCGACAAGTACCAGAGTAACTACAACATGGTCAAAGAATCGGTGGTCACAGTGCTGAAGGACCAGAGCGCCGCGAGGCCCATAACCGGCCCTGAAGTTGAGCGCACCATCGACAGGATTCAGCGCAAGTTTACAGACATTCAGATTCAGTTGAAGCAGCAGACCTGCGAGGCGGTGATGAACCTGAGGAGTCGATTCATGGACGCGAGGCGCAAGCGACGCAATTTCAGCAAGCAGGCTTCTGATATTCTCAATGCTTATTTTTACTCGCATCTGCATAATCCGTATCCGAGCGAGGAGGCCAAAGAGGAGCTGGCCAGGCAGTGCGATATTACCGTATCGCAGGTGTGTATCATATATTTATAATAATTTTGATTAGGAAAATTATTGAGTTATTGACGTAATCTGTGGAACAGATTTTTACTATTTTAATACTATATTAATGCCATAATTAAGCTACATTATTACTTATAAATTGTAGATAGATAAATATAGGTAAATATAGCTAAAAATATACAGTACGAAGGTTTTTATCTTTAAAATAGCTACTACAATATTGAATCCAAAATCAATTAAATCTGTAAAAATCCAAGCATAATTAAGAATAAATAAAAATAAAGTAAAACACCAATAAAAAAATAACAAACAATTAAAATTTCAGGTATCAAACTGGTTCGGCAACAAGCGCATTCGCTACAAGAAGAACGCGGGCAAGGCCCAAGAGGAGAGTCACTACGCGGCCAAAAAAGCGGCGGTCGCCTCGTCGATGCTGCCCTACGACGCGGGCATGTCGGTCCACCATCGGCCGGGCATGTTTTCAGCGCCGCAGGCACTGCCTCCCCCACCCCCCACAATGATGGGCATGATGCCCACAGCACCTAGCGTACCCCACTACGCCATGCACCACCATTTCGGTGCTCAATCCTACGGAATGGGCTATGGTATGGGAATGGCGACGGATTTGCAGCTGTAGCGCGAGATTTGAAGAATTTTTTAAGTGATTTATGAGGGTGCCTATACAAAAATTGTAAGAGTGCGCGAGATCGTGCTTTTTGAATTTTTGAGGTGTTATTTTTAACGTTGTTTAGGGCTACAAGTGAGATGCCTTATTTTCAATTGTATATACTGTAGTTATTAGTAGTTTTGTATTGTTGCTTGTTAAGCAGAATAAGGAAGATGAATGAATGGAAAACGTATTCTTAAGAGCGATTACCTAAATAAATGATATTTAGCTTTATTTACATAGTGGTTTTTATCTATCAAACTCCTTTTTTACTTTCCATTGCGCAATATAAGTAAAATATATTACCGTGTAATAATAAAATAGGTATATGTATAGATGATATTAGATTTAGATTTTACCAATAAAAATCTTTAAAAGTTATAAATTTGTAGAAATTTGAAAATCAAATAATGTTTCAAAAAATACATATGTATTTGCGAATATGTGTACACACACACACACTAGCACACACGCACACACACGCACGCACACACACACACACACACACACACACACGCACGCACGCACACAATTTCACTACTGCCATAAGTATAAAAATTTGGAACTCTCATGTTTTAATTAAAAGTTTATTTTGTTGAATTTTCGTTTTATTTTCATTGGTTTGGCGTTATTTACAAACTTTACATTATTATCCTTATTCCTTCATATTTTTACATTATTGAATGATTTACTTACGTTATGTTACTGTTGTTTCGGAACTTGAATTCTTCTCCGAGTTGCCGGAATTTTATTCTTGAGAAAATACGAATACTTATACGTCAATTAATAAATGAATACAGAACACTTTAATTTTAGGTCAATCAATAATCAAAATCTTGATTAGATCTTGAGGGAAAAACCTTTCGGTAAAAAAACCCTCGATAAACATATATATATATCAGCAATTCCGCAAAAAAAATCCCTTTAGCGGTGCCAAAAACTTCAAAGAAAAAAAATTTTACCTACATAAGGGCGATTGTTTTTTCTTGTTCTATGGGTCATATGATGGACGAAAAAAATACTCTACACACGATTTTTAAAAACTTATTTTTTTTATGAACAAAGTAAGATTTTAATCAAAACGGTAAAGGTACATTTTTTTCGTTATTTTGCGTCTAACAAAATTTCGTGTGAAATCTCTCAGAGTTAACATTTTTTGACGCGCCAAAAAGCCTTTTAAAGTATGAAATGAGAGCTTGAAAATGAGCTAATATAAGTTAAAAATTATTAATTTGAAGAGATACGGCAGCGATTTGAAAAAATGATGATATTCAAGAAATCGTAAATTCTATACTAAATTTCGTTATTTTGCGTATAACAAAATTTCGTGTCAAATCTCTTTAAGTTGAAATTTTTTGACGCGCCAAAAAGCATTTTAAAGTATGAAATTCGAGCTTCAAATTGAGCTAATATAAGTTAAAAACTATTAATTTGAAGAGCTACGGCAGCGATTTGGAAAAATGATGATATTCGAGAAATCGTAAATTCTGTACTCAATTCCGCATAATCCTATACTTCATCAATTTTCGGACCAAAAATTGACGTTATATCCTGTGATATAATAATTCGTAAACATAATTATTCGTTAATTAAATAAGTTAAACAATGAATGGTAACGAAAAAACTGTGCACGCAACTCCAAAAAACTTACTTTTTTATTGACAAATTTTAAAACAATATTGCAAATTATGTGGAATTTAGTACAGAATTTTCGATTTTTAGAATATTATAATTTTTTCAAATCGCTGCCGTAGATCTTCAAATTTAAATTTTTTAACTTATATTTGCTCATTAAAATAAAAAGCTCTCATTTCATACTTTAAAATGTTTTTTGACGCGTCGAAAAATGTTAACTAGGAGAGATTTAACACGAAATTTTGTTAGACGCAAAATAACGATAAAAACGTACTTTTACCGTTTTGATTAAAATCTTAATTTGTTCATAAAAAGAATAAGTTTTTAAAAATCGTGTGTAGAGTATTTTTTTCGCCCAATATATGACCCATAGAACAAGAAAAAACAATCGCCCTGATGTTGGTAAAATTTTTTTTCTTTGAAGCTTTTGGAACCGCTAAAGGGATTTTCTTTGTGGATTTGCTCATTTATATATATAGTTTTCGATATGAATAACTAAACAGTGTTAACATCTACATTTGTTTACTATCAGCTCTATATTTGTAGGAAATAAATAATAAAAAATTTTAATTGTTCCTTATTTTATTATTATTAATAAATAAATACAAATTTCTAATTTATTTTATAATTTTTGATTTTAGACGTTGGAAAATCTTCATATATAGTAAAATACAACACATGAAACAACGAATTTTCGTAGAAATTAACTCAAATTTATCGATTGTCTATATAAATTTTATAATTTAAAGCATTATTTATCATCAATTCTGATTGGAGAGAAGTTAATACTAGGAAAACATATAGCATTTATTTATTTCTGCTGTTCTGCTAAAATTAACGTGCATATTTCATTGAGTTATTTTTAAGAAATTGTACTAAATAATAGTTTAAAGTATAGAAGCAGTATTAACGATTCATTCCAAAATATACCCAATAAATTTAAAATAACATGATTTTTACAATCATAATATAAAATTATAAATTATAACTAATTATTTGTATTTATTTAGTATTCTATTATAACAATGCAGAGAATTTTATAATTATCATAATTCTATGACTTCTACCTCTTATACTAAAATATTAATTTTCTCAAACATAAACATAAAAGGCACACCAGCCAAAAAGCAGTCACTCAGCTAAACACCGAACGGGACCAATAAGCGAGCAACCCAGCGATCCGTGAGCGAACCTGATGAATTTATAATGCGTTTTCGCGGCAAGCGCAGTGTATAATTGCAAACGGAAATATACTGACTGCGATATTAGTCCAGAGGCAAAGGGCTTATGATTTTGCGCATTGCAGTAGATCCTTAATTGCTCGTCTTTTGGCGCCCGCGCTTCTAATTACGAACCCAGCTTTTTCAAATTCTATTTTCCGAAGACGCTGCTTTGCCAGCGCTAATTGGACATAGTTTTGCGGCGTGTGCAAGTGAACGCGTTCACCTTCGAAAGACAGCTGGAAAATTGAAAGCTTTTTGCCGGAGTGCACACGCACCCGAGCTTGAGGCCGTTGTATTTTTCCTTGCTCTCGCGACTTGCGTCAATTGGTTTGTCGTTTTTGCTGCTTTGTAAATAACGAGCTGGTTCGTGCAGCAACTCGCCAGAAGTTTTGCTATTGTTTTTCTTAGACGGGAAGTACTTGCAATTAGTTTTGCCTTTCTTTTGTGTATAGGCGTTTAGAGTTCGTGGATTGCCGACCGATATGAATTACTGTAATATTGATTTTAGTAGTTTTCAATTATTATCTAATGAAATGAAATTGAAGTAAAATAAAACTCAGGTGAAAATAATTAATCAATTAATTATTACAGTAGAAATAAACATTGTTTTATCAGAGGTAAAGGTAAGAGTAAAAGTAAATATAGAATGAAACTGTAATTAAAGGTAGAATGAAAATACATAAGATACTATCGTCCCATTAAACGTATTTGAATTAATGTGTATAATCAGTAAGAGACAGTTAATTAATTCTACAATCATATAGCGGTACTAAAATTATATGCCCATATCATTACTTAATTATCAACGTAATATTGAACATTATCTCAATAATAATAAAGGTAATATAATTAACATAACAAAGGTTTTACAAAATTTGAGAGTTTATAACTACAGACAAATACACACGCAAATATATCATATATCTAAAAGCAAAGAGCATTTATTTTAAAAAGGACTATTTAAAGAAGAAAATTAACAATTTTTAACTTCCGATGTTGTTTAATACATTACGAAAATCGTTAAGGTAAACCGGGGGAAGACGCCACATTTAACGGAAAATTTCAAATAAAATCTGCAGAAATTAAATAAACTAAATTTATACACCTTAATCTTAGTAAATAACAGTATAAGCTATCAAACATATATATAAATTTTTGTATCGCTTTAATTAGTTAACAATTAATAACAATAAACAAA
>UELX01006698.1:0-10292 GCA_900480035.1 Eupelmus urozonus | reverse complement strand
ATTTAGTTTACTTAATTTGTGTAGATTTTATTTGAAATTTTCCCTTAAGTATGGCGTCTTCCCCCAACTTACCTTAGCTTATCACTTTCCACTAAAAACAAAATTTTTACAATTTTCAGTAATAGGTTACTCTGCTTATTTGATATTCCTTATAATTACATACGAACCAGTAATGATTGACCAAGAGTTTTCTCACAACTATTCAAAAATTTTTCCTTATTACTCCTCAAAATGGATTATTAATCCTCGTACAGATTCTATACGAAACTTTCAAGTAATACTTCACAGTCATGTAGGCTTGGTTATATCAACTTGCGGCTATGTGGCTATTATGACAATTTATATCTGCAGCGTACAGCATACATGTGGAATGATCACCATTATAGTGTAAGTCACTATTCAGTCAATAATAAATTTTAATATAAAGTATTTTTGATGTATACAATAAATGAGGTTTATCTAATCAACAAAAATACCTTATCATTTTAATGATAATTAAAATAACTTTTAGTTACAAATTTAGAAAACTACTAAGGCCTAATAAAATTGCAATATTAAAAAGAAAAAACATTATCAATTGCATTGTTCCTGAACTAGTTTCTATAATAAAAATACATAAAAAAATAATAAGGTTTCGTATAACAAATAGTTTTTTAACATGTTATAAATATGTGTTTTAAATGATACATAATAAGTATTTAACGGAATTTATTTTAGCGTAATTCACTTAATTGAAGATATATTTCAATATATTTTCCTTGTAACTGAAATTTTTCTTTTAGTTTGTCTTGCTACGTTTTTATTCGATGTAAGTATAGATTTTTAAGATAATTTTTAGCAGGTTCCGAAAGCCAATTAAAAATTCCAATTTTGTGCCGAAAATAGTAGATGAGAAATTAAATATTTTGTTGTAAAATGATAGATAATTGCATAACGGAGGACAACTAACTCATAGTTTATTATTATTTAATTTTTACCGTTTTATAAGCAAAATAGTTAATTTTCCATCTGCTAATTTCAGCGCGAAATTTGAATTTTTAATTGACTTTCGGACCCCCTAAAACTAATTAATGATTATTTTTTTATTTACCACTTTTTAGCTTAAATATAATATAAAGCATGCTCGTGCAGGATTAAGAGCATTTCTCGTACTTATATGTCTAGGTATACATGGACTTTTTATAAATTATGGAGGAGAATTGGTAAAACATTATTCCAGCAAAATTCACTCAACTTTGTGAGAATACATCTATTACTAATAATTAAATTAAAATTAAATAGTAACTTTATATAAGTTAGTGTCATATGTAATTAATGTTTTAGATACTTTACATGTTGGTATTCAACGCCGCTCAAAGTTCAAAAAATATTGATTACAATTATGCATAAAACTACAAAACCTCATTATCTGCAAGCTGGGAATTTGATTTTATCCATGGAAAGTTTTGCAATGGTAATATAAGTTTTCATCACTGATTTTTTTATATTCTTAAACAAAAAGCGATTAATCGCTTGAAAAAGTAAAAAGAGGTGCTTTAAGTAATGATAAATTTATAGAATATTTTGAGAATATAACGAAGGTAAAGTAAAAATGAATAAACCTGTCGCTTTTTCTACGAATATCGCAAAATAATTATCAATTGTTTAATCATTTTAATTTATATAATAGTTATGATTATTTTATAAGTATACAAACAAAAATATATATAAATATTACAAAACTATGAAAAATTTAATATTCACTCAATTGTTGTTGTTTTAAGATTTTAAAAGCATCTTGGTCTGCAGCAGCGATATTCTGGACATCGGAGAAGAAAGAAGTTTAATTATCTATCACACCTGCTTAATTGACATTATGCTTACTGGTGCAATTGCATATATAAATAGTAAAAAAAATTATTAAATACTAAGCAACTTTTTCGAAAAAAAATAACGTTATACTTTTAGACTTTTTGTTGGTTTTAATCATTTATAGAAATGGTATAAACATAATGTTTATATGAGACCAGTGCTAACAGTATAGCAATTTGAAAATGAAGAGCTCTGGTTTATTTAAAATATACTTCGAATCGCTTACTGCTACTGTTTTTAATAATAAAATCAAGTTTTTTTCTTGCTTATATAAAGAGCATTGGGCAGAGAATTTTAACAGATACAAAATGTCATAAGTCTCAAAATCTTTGTTAAAAAAAAATTATAATCAAAATAAAAGACTTTAGAGAACGTTACAGAAGACAGAATATTGAACTTCATGACGTTCTGTGATTCTCTATTTAAACATATGTACACCGCATAAATTAAACTAAGTATCTAGCGTCCTATACAAAATAATGTACAAAATTAAATTAGGCCTGTTGTTTAATTAAATTATTTTTAATAGAATTGCTTTAGCAATAAAATTATTCACACTTCTTTCGCTTTTGACCATAATCTTTATGTAGTATTAACATTAGTTAACCATTTTCCTAATTGGATGATGTTATATTTAATATATGAATAATATTTAAACTAAATGAAAGAGAAGTGTTACACGCAGTCCCGAACTTAATTGTGTTAAATGATTAAGTTGTGACTCAAGTTAATTAATTTAATTTTTAATTTCATTATCTAAGGATACCCTCAAGCGTACACGTGTAAAAATATCGAGCACATCAAAATTTGTTTCAGTACACATACATACCCCAATCCCTCAAACAACATATCTTAACTTCCAACATCATTTTCATATAGATCAAAAATCATCCCGGAAAAACCCGACGACAAAGCCTAACGAACGTCCTTGCTCAACCATCTCCAGCAACAACCCATAAATCCTCTCACAGCGACCAACCCGCCACGGTAATTGCACAGATGCATCTCGCGCTCGTCATCATCGGCCCATCTTACTCACCATCCCATCCCAAACAAATAAAGAAAGCGCGCCGATTACCCAACTGTGCAGGTATATATCGATCCTTCGTCACATCATCTCCGCATCAAAGTAAAGCGCGCGCAGAAACTACAAAAAGTCACGCTCGAGATGAATTGGCGAAACGAAAAATCGAACGCGCGTGGGAAGGCATATACACAAGCGCACGCATCAACCGAGCAAGAAACACGTGTTTTTAGGGGAACGCGCGCGCGCCTTTGTCGTAATGACAGATAACGGGGACGTATAGACGCAGCGAGTGGATAAGATCTGAAAAAGTTTAATTGATGAGCCGCGACGGGGGAAGGGTTAAGCGCAGAGACGAGATGGCGAAAACGGTAATGACATAGAGATGAGACGCGGGTAACGGCACGCACGCTGAAAAGAAAGTATTTTATTGTGTGTTAGAAAAGCGATACTCCGCTGCGAGAGCTATTAATTAAATTCTCGGTTAATAGCGCGCAGCCGAAGGATGCATTATGATCTGCGACGAAGGGAATGTCGCTCGCAAGCATGCGGGTATTGTCGTGCTTTTTTTCGTCTTTGCTTCTATTAAGCTTCGCGTCGTTAATTCTAGATTTTATAAGAATCGTAAAAGTTCATGGGATTTGAATAAATTATCGCACGCGCGGTGAACGCGCGAGTTGGCGAGAGAAAAAAGTAGCGGGTTCGATTAAAGAAGCGAGAGACGCTGGTAGCTGTGGAAGAGGATTGTAGGTAGATTGATTGAACAATCAGGGTGATAAAGCCGAGGCTCGAGTAAATAACTTTAGAAGCTTGAGTATGGAGATGGGATAGAAAAAAAGAGACGATTGAATAAGCGATTGAGCGCGGGTATAGAAGTACTATTCGAAATTTAACCTGGCGTGTGGTTAATTTATCGGGAGCCGATTGAAAAGAACGTTTGATAAATTGAGAGATGGGCAGATGAAAAGCTTCTGGGAGTGAGATTATTTATTGAATGAGGCTGCTTTTAATTAACGATATGTTTAAGAGTGGTTCGGAGGAGTTTTTAGTTGAAGAAATGTAGTAATAAGATTATTTGTTTTTGCAATTTAATTAGACGTTGTAATATTATTAAATATCTTTATGCAGTTGTGCGTAAAATGCAATATAGATATTTCAGGCTAATCTTAAACTTGTTATGTTTACGTGTATAGTAGAAGATGTAGATTAGATTTCATCTTTGACTCGCAGCGTATGCAAGCATTTCTTATGATTTTCTTGATGATAGTAATTTGTCATGTTTGAATCAAAATATCATAAAAAACAGATCCGAACAGAGTATATTAATAACGAATTAATCAGTCAATACGACAACAAGCTAAATGACTATTACGATGCAAATTAATTACCCAGCGTAATTATTATCCTTCATCAAAAACACTTAGATATTTTTCATTATGATTCATTTAATCCTTTAGACAGTAAAAACAAAGGTTAATTTGTTTATCATTGCCGTAGGTAGCATTCCTCAGAAATATGAGACATAGAGATAACGTAATCAGCAAGCAGAAACTAAAATAGACTATACATCATCTTTCAAAAACCTATAATTCTATAAAAATTACCATCGTCAAAAGTAATCCTGCCAATAATAAAACCACCACTACAATAACCATCACCGAGTCAGCCTCGTTACAAAACCGATCTAAAATCAAAATAAAAAGTTTCCAAAGCAAGACATCGTCCCCAAGGCGCAAGCCAACAATGATCTGGAGCATCAAGAAACAACTCACTGCACAGCGTGCGAAAGAAAGTGTAATGGTCTCCCCTAAGAGAAAGTCTCGAGAACAATGCACACTCCAACCTAGAACAAAAATGACTCGAGAGACTCCAGCCCAACCAAGGATCAAAAGTATCGAACCGTCAATACCGATCGACATAATAAAACTAAAATAAAAACCTATAGTCCAACATAACTACAACACACACGACTCACAGCTCTTCAACATCCACCAATACAACTCAAGCACCAAAGCAACAAACCCATCGTGAAATTCCAAAAGCGATCGCGACTCCGATTGCGCCAAGTCCTAAGCTCTCCGGATCGGTAGCCCCATACAGGATCTATATTTGCATCCTCCGCTGAAACAAGATCTGTTAGCCGATAAGATAGAAGATCGCTCGAGCCCTTCGATGTCTATCCGTCTTAACTCGCGCTTGCATGCATCAATCTCCGCTCTCCCTTCGTTTTCCTTTGTCTATACAGCGGCTATTCCACGTTTCTGCGTTTTGTTTCCGAGCGCGCAAAGAGAGCCGGCTTTTTATCGGCCGAGCCGATCGCGGGATGAGAGAGAGATAAGAGGCGAAGGATGGCTTTTTGCGGAGAGCGATGGATTCTACTTTCGTTCGCGGTGGGGTTTGTACAGTAATAATGACGATCGTGCGCGGGAGAGAGGATTTTATTTCGTGCGCGAGCGCGCGGCCTTATTAATGTCATCGGCCTTGGGATACACACCGTGAAAGTGAGCGAGGCAAGCTGACTTTTTTGCGTTCTGCGTTATTTATTATTTTGGGAGGAGGGTGGAAAGTGCGCGGTTTGCGTGGATTAATGATTCATTGGAAAAACAATGAGTTTAAGACGAGGTTTGAGAAGGATGAAGACAGCGTTTGTAAGGTTAAAAATGTTTGGTGTGTATGTAAAAGGGTTTTGATTTATGGTATAGATTAGAATATTTTTTAAGTGACTCCTATTAATTTCTCATTCGTCTTTCTATCGACACATAAATAACTGAGGTTGATTATAAACTGCCTTTAAAAAGGTATTTTACATATCATAAGTATTTTTTTTTCGAATATAAAATAAGTTAGTACAATCTTGAGAAATGTTGAAATATAATTATAAATGATATTTTGATTGTCTAAATTACATTAACTAATATGTAAAACGATTCTTTAATTTCGTAAAGTCTATATAATTTTTAATATATAAACATGAATTTAAATTAGATTTACATAGTCGTAAAACTTGTACTATTTAAACGCGAATTATATGTTCTAAAATTAAGTTTTTTATTTCTCTAATTTACATCTGATATTTTTAGAATCAGCCTTTAAAAAACCCACGTGTAACGATGTATTTACCATGTTGCTTTTACTAATAAAAATTTCTTAATAATCTAATCGAAATTAATGAGCGGTGAAGTTTGATAAATGGTCAGTATAAATTAGTACTTAAAATTTGCAATGCAATCCTTAAAAATAGCCACAATTACGCTTAATAAAAACGCCACCTTTAAAGTGGCAAATGATAAATACAAAAACCTACTTGCTTCCAGTTTTCGTAACTAACGAGCCTAGATTTCTCGATCCCTAATGACGTTTTTAAGGGTTGAGCAACTTGAGCAAGAGCACGCATTTTCCAAGAATTTTAAAATCTCCAGGCGCGCTTCTTTATAGAAGCAAAAAAAGCCGATATTGCATTATGTGCCCATGGAAAATAATTGTTTTTCGAAGGCAAAGGAAGGTATGTAACAATATGAAGGTAAGATTATTTTATGAACTGTTTTTAGAAGCTCTCAAACAGTAATAACCGTTATGACGAACGTTCGCGTACTTCGGCGTTTTATACTCTTGCATTTAAAATAATTACCAGCTCCCCTCCTTCGAAAAAAATTACACGTTTAAACGAAATTCTATCGATTAATACCTCGTCGAAACTTGCTTCACAAATATTCCTCATTTTCCACAAAGTCCATCAAACGCTCTTCCATTCAACCTCTTTCCAACGCCATCTTTCCCTCATCTCGACCAACAAACCCATCCAGCTTTCCTTCATCAGACAAAAATGAAAAAAAAAATCGCCTCTTAGATAGGCAGAACAGCGCGCTGAGGCAACGTACTCGCCGACCTTTTTATTGCACGCGCGAATCGCGCATTTCGCAAGGGACAGGTATATAAGATAGTCCTCGTCGTCGCACTTTTCGATTTTCGCGTCCTGATGGCACTGCTCTTGGGCAACTCTCTATCTCAGCGCGACTCGCTAATGACGAGAATGTAGAACCTGGCGGAAGAGCGAGCTATGTATTATACGTTGCTTGATGTATAATATAGGTAATGACCGGGTCGCAGAGATGATTTATATCGCGGCGCGTGAATTAAAGCTGCGAGCTTGATGGATTGGGCGAAGAGCGGTTCGCTAATCTTTCTTGACTGCTGAGCGAGGAGGAAGCGTTTTGGTTTTTCACTCTGAGATGTGTACATAGTTTTGGTAAAAAGGTGGAGCTTTCCTTGAAAAGAAAAGGGCGTTAAGAAACGTCTGCTGCAACGAGTGTTTGTGGTCAAAGATGTATATATTAAGAATGATTTGGTCGCTGTGCGTAAAACAATTCAGCTTTTCATTTATAATCATATTTTTTGAGGTAGATTATTTTTACAGTCAGCGATGCCGTCTATTCATCAAGCTTGAGCTAATCTTTCCTGTTCAATGTAGCTTGAGAACCTGATTTACCTGATGCACTAGATGTTTACGTACCTTATGCAAAAGTGGAAGGCATAATCCCCAAATATATGACGCAGAGAGAACTTCAATATAAAAAATTCTATCAATACATTAAATTTTATACTATCATATAATACATTTCGATGCTCACACAGCATGTGCCCAAATGTTGTTATTAACAACTATATTTTTTTCATTACACGGGTTTGTACTATAATTATGGTTTTATTTTGTGTAAATTGTATTTAAAAATTTTTAAAATACTTAAAGTGCACACATTTAAATCAAAAAAATTAATTTCATCTATATCGGCTCGACTGATACCTTATAGAACAGTACCTGAAATTTATAAAATTGTATGTTAGAAAAATCGACTCACCTTCGGTTCGTGCTAGCTCGAATTCGATTTGTCTTGCACATCCCATATTCGATCTAAAAAAGCCTTTTAACTGTCAATGTGTCGCTGGTTGTTAATAAAAAATTTTGAGGCTTACTGCTACTTGTTTCAAGTTTATCGTTATATTCCTTCAATTTTTATAAAAATTACTAAAATTATTATTTATGGCAAATACAAACTTTTAATTATTTTATTAAAGCAACATGAGTCAAGAATCAAAGGTGAATGTGTACAAGTAAAAAAAGTATACCGACTAGCGCGGAGAGAAGCGAGAGTCAGTTAGTGTGTCAGGTGGCCGACGTGCGGGGGTTTCAGTCCCAGGTCTCACATAAAATCAGATTTGTTCTACGTGGTATGATAGAATGGATCAGGAAGCAATGCAAAATTAAATTATCTGTGAGACACGGAGCAAGTATTGTTACAATTTATGATTAAAAATAAAATAGACCTCTAATTCATTAAATACGCTTTTGCGTATAGATAATGTTAATTTCCCAAGCGTCTAAAGCAGGATCTGTCTGTCTGACTTATTCGCGTTCAGCAAATAGATCTAGCATAAAATAATTCGATACGAATTCCTTATATTCTCGTGTTCGTAACAATATCTACTAATTAAGAGTAGGAACGGCAAATTTTGAGTAAATAATATTATTAATATTTCTACTTATAAATAATCTGATTTCTTCTACTTAGAACCAATCTAATTAAATTTATCAAGTTGTGTAAAACTTTAGTATTATAAAATTTTAATGTACCTTATGTTAAAAAAGCTGCCATGCCGCACTTGTTTTGAAAATGCAAATTTGAATAAGGGGATAGTCGAAGATAACAGAAATAATTTCACACTAGAAAAGGACAATTTTTTTTCAATTTTGTTCTTTATTTTTATGACGAATCAATACGATCAATAACTTTGAAAATAGTATGGACAAATCAATTAAAAAATCTTCTCTTGAATACATTTTATTTTTTTTTAAATTGTATAATTGTTTTAATTGTTATTTGATCAGTTACTGAACTATATATATAACTGTATATGATTAATCAAATCAGTTATTTTAATTAATTGATCCAATACACTTAAATATTTAATTGTGCTCATCAAACATGTAATCATTTATACTATTCTTTTTATCAAACCAATTAAATTTAATTCAATTAAATTAATTTTATTGGCTCAAAGAAATTTTTTTTTCAGTGAGCGTTTATCTCAATATAGTGCCTGAAAAAATCACGTTCCATAGGGAAATACATTGCTCCTTTGTGAAATGAGATTCTTGTATAGTAATAAACTTCATCATCTTTTCCACAATCATCTGGACCGGCAACCTGTATTCCAATGAGTTTATTAGTTCCATAGACCAATGGAGCGCCAAGATCACCCTGTTTGTAAAAAATAAATTATTAACTATATATGTATTTATATTTTATATGTTTTATCTATGTAATTATAATTATTCATGGTTTAAATAAACGAACTTAAGTAAATTATTGATGTTTAATAATGTAAACCAGCTTGTTAGTATTAAATATTTATAATCACTACTACGAAACTTAACTCAAAGTTAAATACTGTATAATTGCAATACAGTTGACTACGACTAATAACCAGATTTCAAATGTTATAATATTGACTTACCTTGCAAGGTCCATGCTTGTCGCCATCTGTTCTATTGAAAGAGTAAGCTATTATAAGACTTTTATCTACAGCTTTATCTTTGCCGTACAGATCATTCTGTAGGATTTGGGTTTCCAAAGTGTTCAATCTGACAGGTCCATTCGAATCTGCGTTATCGTAACCATATCCTATTACTATAGCATCTTTGCCAGCATATGTTATTGTATCGTCATCAGCTAAGTCTATTTTTTTCAGGTCCGAATCAGGGGAGAAAACTAAATTTTCATTCATCTAAAATAAATTAAATTACAGTTATTTTTTTTTTTTTTTAAGTTACAAAATTGATTAGGAATTATATTTTAATAAGCTTAATTTTATGTAAGTTTACCCTTTAAATTTAAAAACTAAAAAAAAACTATTAAAAATGTATTAAAACTAATCGTTGTCTTGACACCCATTGTATATTGCCTTTCAATAGTGTCTTGCAGCTATCGGAAAGTTTTAATCGTATCAAAAAATTGGTTATATTGTAGTAACAAACTTTACGGCTTACATTAAAATATTGTATTATAGGAAGACTCCGAATGAATAATTTTGTTAATAATTTCTTATCATAATCGCCAAAATAAATCAAATTTAAATCTATTGATGTTGATATTCACGATAGTTAAAAAAATAAGTCTAGTACCCCTTAATTAAAAAATATTAATTTGGTCGAAAGTTATGGAAGTTTGAATTCTATCTAAAAAAAATCATCTACACATGGACCTGCTAATGTTTACAATTTGACAGTGTAATGGTTTGCAAGGGTTGCAAGGGTTAAAATTTAAACTACCATAACTTTCGATCAAATTAATATTTTTTAATTCTGTAAAAAGCAAATTATAGCTTGTTTTCTCTAGTTTTATTTTCATTTTTGGAACAT
>UELX01006697.1:0-10293 GCA_900480035.1 Eupelmus urozonus | reverse complement strand
CTACGCAAGAAAAAACGTAATTTTTTCGAACCGACGAGTTTTTCGTCTTTTAGCTCAAATACGAAATTTTCACGCATCAAAATCGTATTTTTAGCGCATTTATTACGTTATTTATATCCGTAAAATTTACGTAATTTTGACGATGTACGAAGTACGAACAATTTTTAACTGTGTAAGAATCATAACATTGTCCAGTGAAAATGGAATTGAGCAAAAAATGCGCCAAACATGTGTATGCTTTAAGTAAGATATAAATGTTTGAGAGTATAACTTAAAAGTCATAATTTAAAAGCTTCAGAATTTTTTTTTAAAAGTTATTATATATTTTTGGAATATTTTAGAACTTCTAAGGGGATGCATTGCATTGTAGACTCTTGATTTATTAGCATTAGTAATATTGCTAATACATATTTTTAAATTTTTAAAACAAGTAAGTTATAATTAAACCACGACATTCATGTTGTAATGTAAAAATTAAATTTTCAAATGCTGTATGTAGAAATTAAATTTTCAAGACTTTTGCTAAAGTAAACATCAAATCCCGCATCCCCATCCACAAACTAATAATCCCATCTAAAATTCAATGTTCCAGAGTACACGGAGCCGCGCGACGAGACCGGGCGAAGCTCGACTCAGCCAGCTCGTCGGAGCTCGTCGGCCCGTCAACGGAACCTGTAGCCACGACCTCGTCCTCGTACGGCTTCGAGGGCCTCTCGTCGACGTCGCAGCGGCGCAAAATCCAGGGCGGCTCCCTGAAAATCGCCCACAGCCGGTGTCGCGGCCACCTCCGAGAGCAGGAGCTCGCCCAGCGGGCCAGGCTCAGATCCGCGGAGTGCGAGCCGACGCCGTCGACCAGCCGTGGAACAGTAGCAGCATCCAGCAGCCGAGAGGGCGCAGAGCAGAGCGCCCCTCGGCCATCCAGTCCATCCAGCAATGTGATATTAGCGGCCAACGCTAAAAGCCCAGCCGAAGCCGATGACCAACAAAGCAGCGCTGATCGCCACCATCGCCACAGCCAGCAGCAGCAGCAACAGCAGCAACGCCCCCAGATCGCTGACGAACGAAGTAGTACAAATTCTAATCATGAAAGTAAACGCAAACTAGACAGGTCGAGGTCGCTCGACTGAGAGTGATGAGTGAGCCGTGTTGAGAGTGACGTGTAAAGCAACGGTGTGTGTGCGAAAATTTAAGCGATAAGGAAAGCTGTGTGTGATGTTCGCTGTCCTCGTAAGGCGTAGCTTTCGCGATAACGCGGGGGGGCTTGCGCCGAGAGCTTTCGCGATGATTTGATACGAGAGATATAGAGTTGCCGGTCTTCAATCTTGCGCTGATTTTATATTTTAGTTTTTTTTTATTATTTTTTTTTAATTAAAGACCACATTTTTGCGATCAGATTCTTTGGGTTATTTAGATTATTAGTTGTACTCAGTACTTCTTCATAATTCGTATTTTTCATATTTAATAATGATTCTAATAAATGTCTATTGAGTCATTGAGTGCAGCTGCAATTTTGTTGAAATAATTTTTATTTAATAGGTTCGAGCTTGGTTCTTATACGAGGACAGCGATATCCGGCCTTCGCTTAAACGAAAGTCAGCCGATTTTGGAGATACAGGAAAATTTTATCGTGTAGCATAATGAAGCTTACGAGATAATTTATTCGGACATGTGCATCTTGTCAGTACTTTTGTCTTCTTTTAACGTATATTTATGGTTAATCATTTTTTAAATAATTTTATTGGTAATTTTATTGTTGATCATTTTATCAAACTTTGTACATACACAGTTGACCAATATTGCAGTTTTTACTGTTACATTGAAAATCACTTTTTGAAATAAATTATTCTAAAAATTATCAAACTATAACAGTATAATATCAATTCCGACCAAAACAAGTATGATGGTATTATTTGATTTTAAATTTGTAAACAAATTTCAACAAGATTGTTTACCACAAATAATATAGTAACTACTTTCAATATTAGAGCGTAAAAGTGACTTTAACCTCGTATTTCCACACAGTTAAACACTTGTTAGCCCGTATGTTGAACAATATTTTTTGACACGATGTATTATACAAAGCTTGATTTGATGTATGCTTTTTTACTCAAGTATGCGCAAGATCGAGTTTTACTTACAGGGTGTCAAAGAATTTACAATAATCATGCACATAATTAAAAATTAGTATCATCAAGAATATTTAAAGTAATCATTTTGTATAATTATTTGTAACTAAAGTATATAAACTACTAAAGTGCTGGAATGACATTTAATGGGCCTTTGTATTATAATGAAATAAGGAAAATAATAGAAAGAATAGAGAAAACATACTTGTTTCTTTTTAATTTTTAAAACTTATTCCATAAATTTAGATATTGATGTAGAAATCAATTATTTTTATATTTTTTCCTTATTTCATTAGCGTACATAGGACATGTTACATCTAATTGAGAAAAAATACAGGCAAATTAAAAAATTATACCATTTTTCTTGTATTTCAATATTAAACATATCACAAATTTTATCTTTTGATAACAGTTTTAAAAAATGGGTAAAAGCTTTTGATAAAGTGAAAGATGCTCATGTCTGTTCTCCATTGTGGCATGAAGACTGCAAAATATGAAAAGATTTATTTATGCATGATCGATGCAAGTAAAATTTTGTGAGAATAATTTTTAATGTCTAAAAAATTCAGAGAAAAATCGAACAGAGAGATTCTAATCTTGTATCTTATGAATAATGATAAAAAACCTTCGCGATCTTGCCTATTAATTGTTCTCTCCAACATTGAGAAAGGTAATTTATTACCCAAAGAACAGTTGCCATAGACTTGTGGATTGTGTTAGACATCTTGAATTACTCTTTAAAAGGTATTTTTTAAATAGAACATTCTACTTTAATAAAATTATTTGTTTAATTAAAATAAATTAATTAAAATATTTTAATTAATAATAATTTCGAGAGTAATTATGTTTCATAGTTATTAAAATATCTAAACTATGACCATGAACTATAAAAAATATTAATTAAACGAATAAAATAATATTAAATTATACAAAGCAGACTATATCCTTTTTTAAAGTAATTTAATAGTCCAACACATTGACTATCAAACACAAAGTGTTTTGAAAGCCGATCAAGCTCAAATATTCTAAAAAAATCTTTTAAGCATAGGACGTCATCAATGTATAAACTAAGTTTATATTTTTGCGAGGAATCGAGTCAAAGTAACCACATTCCAGTAGGCAGTCATTTATATATTTATTTAACTTTAATTTATAAGCATATGTAATGATATTCATTACCATATTGTGAGTATTATAAAAGCGTATATCATGATGTAGAAACACAAATTTAATTTTACATCATTACAATCGTAATCGACTTACTGCACAGACGAAATTACAAATCGTCAAAGCACTTCGCACAATTAAAACGTATTTACTTTCGTTTTTCTTTTTTGAGTATTCTATTAATTATATTTTTAAGAAATCTAGTTTCACGTATTGTTCCTAAATTTTTATATGAGATATTAGGAAATATTTTTTTATATTTTGTATCAATAAAAACTTGAATTTTGTTAATATCTTATTAATCTAGGTGTTACATTATTTAAATGATGGTTTAAAGCTTTCGAAATAAAATCACTTATTAGTTTTGATAATATGAAAATTCTAATAATGTGAAGTGGATTAATAAAAATTAGTAATTGTAATTAATTTTTAATTCTTCGTCGGGTAGAGATGTTTTTTAAAATTAAGTTAGAATCGAAAAGACTTGAAACAATGTTCTAAATGTTAAAAAAGACAGTCGTAGCCGTACTGTCATTCTCTTTCATTTCTCGACGTTCAAGTGTTTGAAACACTCCACGAACCAAGTCGCTAATAAGCGCGCCTCAGCACGTTTCTTTGTCAATATTAAGTGGACTTACGCACAATTCTCTCATATACGCGCACACGAATATAATTCACCAGAAATAACTTCTTTGATTTTACTCTTCATATATATAGGGATATACGAATAAATAAATCTCTATTTTTAACGTGTAACGTACTTAATGTAAAACTACTGTAATAATATCGCCAAGCGAGCGCGCCGACACTTCGTTTTTTTCTCTATTGCAAATCTCGTCCGCTCGTTTCAGTGCGTAGAATTTTTTCTAACAAAAAAAAATATATATATTATACAGATGAAGGAGCGTCGAGCTTTTCCTGTAAGGAAATAGTCGACCAAATAGGTCACACTCGGTGTATAAAAAATACTCGAAAAAAAAGAAACAAAAAAAACATAGATTCGCGCTTGAATTTCACACGGTAACGAAAAGTTGAAAGATATAGCACGAATTACCGAAAAAAGGTGCAACCGTTACGAGTAAAGGAGTGCTTTTCTCTCAGTAAGTGTGTATTTAGCTTGAAAAGTAACGAAAGTAGAAAGCTTTGAAACAAGTACCTACGTAATGCCGACAGAGTTGATCTCAGATTTTTTTTAGCCAAATCAATGCCAACTAATTATATCTTTATGTTTCGACTAAATGTGAAGCCTTTGGTAATCACGAGGGCGTTAGCGACTATTTTTTGTAATGTTTAAATAAGTATCCATTTTGTACTTGTTATTATTGCTCCGTAAAACAACATTCTACGTCAAAGTATAATGTCTAAAGATTCGTGGACAAAAACTCGCAATTTTTTATAAAACAAAAACAAGAATATTTCATAACAAAAAAGCACAATTATAATGTAACGGATGATGCGTTGTTTTTGTCTTCATTAATGATTAACGTCTTTTGCGTGAAACCGCGCAAATGCGCATGACCATTCGACGATAAAAAAAAGTTTGTGTTTCATCTATTCTCGTCATTGTAACCATGAGATTTTAATCAAGCTTCCCACAATCATATCAGAAAATAACGGCCATGACCTTGATTGTTTCGCTGTTAAATTCTAAAGTAAAAAAAGTAAGTAAAAGGTATAAGAAGGGTTAGAAAAATACACGTAAGCCGAGTACAGAAGCGAAAGTGAAAAAGCGAGATATTGTCGTTTAGCTTTTTAGTCTAGCAGAGACTCGATATTTCGTTCCTTCTCTCAACTCGAAATAGCGGTCCAAAGTGTATGTGCCAATAGCTGAAAAAAAAAAAAATAAAGTAATAGGGGTTAATCTTAAAACGGGGTTGATGCTCGATTGTAATGGCGTACACGCAACTCGAAAGTGACTCGAATTCCGCGAATTTGCCGAAGCGGAGGTAATAGATGAAAGATAAAGAAAATAATAAGACGAATGGTGCCAGAGGGTGCATGCGAACATTATGAATACAATTATTTTTTGTAATCTCTAATCCTCATCGCAAGTCGTGTTTTAAAACTGTACATTTTACGGAAAATCGAAAAACACCATGTTGCATGATGCCACAAATTGCATATTCTGATATTCTAAACTAATGGAAAGCCATCGAAAGGACGTACGAATTAATGTGTAAAGAATTTCATCGGTATTTCAAGCTTTTGAATATTTATCTATGAATGAATGTTATTTCCATAGCTTTTTGAAGTTCTTCCTTTTTAAATGTATTTGTATAATGATTCATTTTTAAAAAATTCAAAACTGTTTTTATCTGGAGCTTTATTATCGCAGTAATAAATATTCAATAAAGTATTAAATGCTTTATTTGGGATATGTGAAATGGATTAAATAATATGAAATTACCGATATAAATTCTTTATTGTCGTGGGGGCTAAACAATTTGAGCGAGAATTTGTGCGAAATAACAAAATTGCCCTCTCACATCCTGTAATGTGCAATCATTTGAATTGATAAGAAAGGACACTGTAAAATATTGTAACTAATATAAATAATGTCTTGCTACAAATAAAGACATGCAAAATATTTATTCACGTATAAATGACGATTTTCCGGTTTCTTTTAGCGGTTTCTTCCTACTAAATTTTGTATTAACAATTTAGTAGAAAGTAATGTTTTTTTTTATTTATTATCTGATGATATTTTCATTATTGTTAAAAATTTTAATATTCAAAATTATTAAAATATGTTTCAAAAAAATTATTATTTATTAATTTATTGATAAAACATTCTTGGATAATTTAAAAATATTATTTTTTGTATAGAAAATTTTGTGAAGTATTTACTTTGACAAACACGAAATCTAATAAATCTTTGTTAAAATTACCTTAAAATTATCTCTTTATCATTTGCTTACTATTTAGTAATTGCAAACTTTTATATTTATTATTTTTATACAGCGTTTGTGAATCATTACTCAACAGTATTATAAATAGGTATCGTATAATTATATATTTTATGATTTTAAATCGGTTTTTTTATTACCTATATTTATTTTGAGTTTTATATTCATTTCAGGTTTTCTAATTACCAAACCTAAAATAATCAATGAAATTTTATCAAGCAAACACGATTATAATAATCTCATTTGCCAATAGAAAAATCATTTAATTGCTTTTTCTACAATAAATCAAAACAGATGATGGTCAGATGGTATACGTATATACGCGTAAGTAGATACAGTCATTGTTTGTCAAGACGCTGACTTACAAATGTAGAATAATATATACAGCTCATTTGAAAAAGATAGTGTTTTCGATCTAGATAAGAACACAGGAAAATGAAATTTATTATATTCAAGGCCACGCATGCGCATATCCTTAGAGCATAATCCTTAAAAATTTATTAAGTTCGTACGCTTTACGTATTATTTTTCATTCAAAAATACATATATCGTAAATGCATCAAGTTAGCAAAATTCTGTTAAAACGTACTACCACCCCGATTCAATTCGCTAATTTTAATTAATTTACCAACAAACTCAAAAACCTTCACCAAAACCCTCACCCACCAAAACTCCGCTCAAACCAACCACCCTCCCAAAAATAGCACCCAAAACCCCCAGAACCACCATCGCAACCCCTCATCAACCCCCAAAACCCACCTCGATCCCCATAAATCCTCATATCCACCTACTACCTCTAAAATCTCTTGCCGCGCGCGAATCAAACCTGCACCCACTTCCACCTCTCTCCCCACCCACATCCAATATTCCCTAAACACACCGCACACACTCGAGGGTGGGGAAAATCAATAAAGTAACTTGCCACGCGCCCGGAGGGGGGGATAGCAGGCCGCCACCATCATCATCCCCGGCGCGTGTTTTCCGCGCGCGCGCGCGTGCCTACGTCTCTCTCTTTGGCTGCGCGGCGCGCACATAGAGAGAAAATGTCTCGCTGCCCGCTGCGCTCGTAACATCCGCTGGCTCTCGTCGTGTGTGCGTGCGCGCGTGCGTGTCTGTGCTGCGGTTCTTTCCAGCGCGTAAAGCGAGGCAGAACAAAAAAAAAAGCGAGGTGCCGTCGCGGAATCGTCCACGCGCGCATTAACTTAAAGGTAAACGAGAAAAACAGGGAAGAAGCCTGTGTGTGCGCGCGCGCTCTCTCCCCGAGGCCCCAAGATGTCTGTGAAGGTGAGCCCCAGGTCGCTCTAAGGAGCCTATCACTACACGCACACTACTCACGAGAAATTGTGGGAAAGATAAGGAAAAGAGGGAGAGAGAGAGAGAGAGGGAGAGTGAGGGTTTGTCGCTGAGGTCGTTTTGACGTTTACCCTGAAAGTAAGAGGACATTGGACAAGCATTACCTTATGTTGTGTATATAGCCTTTTGTGATTTTTTGACGTTGTGTCGGACGTTTTGTAGAATTGTGTTGTTGACAGTTGGTTTTGTTTTTCCTGTTTGGTTTTTTACTTGTTTCTTTTTTCTTTAGTTGGGGATCTGTGCGATTAGCGCGGTGGGCTTCGACGAGCGCATCGAGATGATTGATACCTTTACGGTTAATTATTTATAACGCTGACGCGCGAGCGGCGCCGACTTGCACATTAACCGAAATTTTACTGGCCAGTGCGCCGCGTATTATTGCTTTTTAGAATTGACATGAGTTTTTTTAGTCGATAATGCATGACGTTTACTTAGATCGCTGGTGAATTTCATGGTTACGTAAGAGCTTTTTGGGAGCTTTGTTTGGGATCCGCGCGAAAAAGGTGACATACGAGGCCAAGCTCTCTGCATGCACTCGCGTCCGACTGCACGTGGCAATTAAATGTACCTAAATCATTGATGAGTTTGTAGTTGCGTGACCAACCTGCTGTCATCATTTGGCGAGGGTTAATAGACTTAATGCGCTCCTGCATAATGGATTTGATTGGGGACTTGTGAATAATGTACCATTGATAGATTGTTTAATTGATATTTATTTCGAGTAGTTTTGGTAATCTTGTAAATAAAGATTTGTGTTGGTAGATATCGTATTGTTGAAGCTGAGAATAATTACTTTTTCATTTTGTAAACTTGTATCATAGATATTGGTAAAGCTGTTGTATATACTTTTTAAATTAAATAATAACTTTGTTATTTGATATATACATTTTCAATAAAACTTTTATGAGTTTATTTATTAATAAACTTTTTTTTTTAATCTTTAGTGATGTACCGCAATAAAACTGAAGATGAAATAATTAAATTTTTATTCACGTTATAGCAGTTAATGTAAAAATCATATCTTGTGAAAGATAACCAGCAAAATGTTTTTAATTAAAATTTAATGGTTTTATCAATTAGATAAACCTTAATTATGATCGATGTTCGTTGTTTTACAGAAGCAGTAGTCTTTACTTATATTATATTAAGGCCACATTTGTATAATTCAAGTAAAGGATTTAAGAAACCCTGCAAGTAGTAAAATCTTATTATTAAAATATCTTATATTATTATTCATCAGTACTTTATGCTTACAAAGAAAACATTGTTATTTTATTGGAAGATTTATATTTAAAAAATTTATTAGTATAGGTTAATGAAAAACAAGACAAAAAAGTTTACCTATATATAAATATAATATTCCAGAATTACAATATCTAATAAAATAACTGATGAATAATTTAAAATAAGATGAAAATATTAGAAATTAAAAGATTGGTTATTAAAAATGATAAACTTACGCATTAGAAGTGATAGTGCATAAATTTATAAACGTTAAAAATAAAAGTATAAATTTAAAAGTGAAATTGAACTTATAATCTCACCTTTCAATCCCTTTGGTGATATTGAAGCAGAATATAGTAAGTCATAAATTACTTGTAAAAGCATCAAATTTCGATGTATCGTTATATTTTTTTAAAGTGAACATTGAATATATAAGTATATGTGGAACATCTTAAAAGATTTCCATATATATAATAAAAACTATCTATTTTCTTTTATAATTTTTATTTTCTTAAATCATCGTGTTTAATGATCCTATGGATTTTTATTGTGATATAAAATTGATACAGTTACAAGTTTATATCTAATCTCAAAACAATTGTTTAATATTACGATGAAATATTGTTTGAAATATAAATTTTTCATTTGCTAATTGAAATTTTCTCAGAAGCTATTACCGATAATCAAGATAGTCAAAATGATATAAAGATTAGTATTTGTAAACACTTTTTGCTAGTCATAATATTATCGGTGAAAAGTCTATTTTTTAGAACATAGATTTCATCTCACACTAGTGTTTTTAATACATATTTACTGCAATATCTACTGTAACATAAGTTTCCAGAAATATTTGTACAGTAGTATGTTTTACTATTATTTATAAATATAATCGTTCACCTATCTTCATGGGTGGTTAGTAAAATACGAATGTTCGTTTCGCGTTTGCAATGAAGTATCAAATTTTGCATATTTGAATTCAAACATTTCCATATGACTCTCATAACTCTGATATAAAATTAAAACATTCGAATCCGTTAAATAATAATAAATAACAAATTAAATATGAACGAATAGATAGAATCTTTTGAATTACCAGTTTTTAAAATAAAAATTTTTGGAAAATACTTGCGTAGAAGGTTCACGAGTGCAAAAAAGCAAGAAGTACCATGCTAAATAAGTAGAAATATTATTGAAATAATAAAAAAAAGTGAATGTACTTATCGTGACATTTAAAAAATTAAACGCATAATATTTTCATAGATAATCAGGACGTCAAAAATTAAAAAATTTGTAGTTCTTATTTAATAATTTATCTTTACAATTGATATAAAAATTCTTAAGGGACCCAGCCTGAGTTAAACTCGTAAGATACAAATAATAGTATATTATGTACCAAGGGCTAAAAGTGAGCTTTTTTAGACCGAGTGTGAAATTTGCAGTATGAGTCAAGGTGAGCTAGCACGAGCCGAAGGCGAGTGCGTTTGCGAGCTGAAGACAAGTACTGCAAACACACGAGG
>UELX01006696.1:0-10297 GCA_900480035.1 Eupelmus urozonus | reverse complement strand
TCTCTCTCTCTCTCTCTCTCTCTCTCTCTCTCTCTCTCTCTCTCTCTCTCTCTCTCTCTCTCTCTCTCTCTCTCCTTGAGTTTCGACATTTCTAGCGCTTGCGACTTTAAGTAATTACAAAGCAACAAGAACGAATGAAAATTTAAAGTTTGACGTTAATAGCCGAAGCTGGAGGTAAGGTTGTGCGCGCAACAAACTTTTTGTAAAAACGGGTGTTTCAGCTCACGCGCGTGTGAATACTTGGTGGGCAATCAGTCTCTACATGCTCTCTCTCTCTCTCTCTCTCTCTATTTTTTTCTCTCTCTTTCTCTCTCCCTCTCTCTTTCGGCATATAGCATACATCGTTATTGATAAAAAATACAAATTGTTCCGACTTTTTAGCATTATTTGCTTTCTTGAATGGAGATATGAACCGCGCAAATATATAGATTTGCAATGAAAGTTTGAAGGCAAAACTTCGGATGAATGTGGCTTTTCAACTCTCGCTGTATTGCAGAAGATTTACTTTTTTCGATATTTGTATATGATCAAAAAGTTTTATTTAATCTTTATAGAGTTCACATAAAATATATAATTTAATTTTAACGCTCGTAAGATGCAAGAAAGAAATATTGTTTTTTAAAAATTGCAATAAGTAGCTAAAAAGCACATAAACAATATAATAGTTAGTAATATTACAAATAATAATTAGCACATGCTTGTATACTGCTAATAGTATATTCGCCTTGACTGGTTTTTCGCTTACATAATATTTGCGTACGTGTAGCCTTTCAAAATTCAAATTAGCGCATTTACGCTATTGAGTGTTATTCTGTGCTAATTACTTGCACATGCGTTTAACTGCGTGCAGACCCAGTCTCCGTTGCTTAGACTGTTAATTTTTTTGGCAGTTGCATCTTGACTCTCACGATATGAGCATCAATTCGTAATTCTGTAATTCGGATCTTTACTGTCAACTAAATTATTTATTATTTTTTTAAAGTGGTTATATAAAATTTTTTAACAAAGTTAGAGAAATCTCCCAATCATGTATTTCGTTTTCAACATTTTGTAAGTACAATTTTCATTATTTATTGTCTTATTAAAAATTTAATAATAATTCCCTTAATGTAGTAATTCACTTAAATTGCTAAGAGCTGGGATTGCTAGTGTTTTTTATTCATCACTGAGTCTATAAAGAAATTTTTTCACATTTACATATATCACCCACAATCTGTATGGTGCTTCTTTATCGTCATTTCACTTGGTTAGATTTTCACCTAACCCTGCGCTCGTATCTATATCCCTTCCAAATCCAGTCTCGAAAAAGAAACATCACTCACAATCAGTCAGACCATCAATGCTGTAAGAAAAGAAAAAGAAGAAGATAAGTGGAAGAAAATCTTTGGTCTTATCGTTTTTGCAATTTCATTTTCTCTCCCCTTCTTCCTTTCTCTCTTTCTTTTCTGTAAGGCAGATAGTGATATAAGAGCGCGGGAAATTGTTGTAGTGGATTTTTACCCATGACTGGCTATTAATTTTTTATTCCTTTTTGTTAGTGTTATTTTGTGCTCGAGATGCTGAAATAAAAATGAAATATTTGTCAGTGACTATATTTCATTTCATATTATTTATACACTTGGCTATGACAAAATAATATGTGTATGTAATGTTTGTATGCATAAATAAAATACACTATAATTTGTTTGATTATCATTTTTTTTTCGATACATACAAATCAATATCGATATAAATACCCTTTGTTACAACAAAAAGTATAAAAGAAAAAATTATTATTTTAACATCCACTGAATCTTGCAATAAATATCTAAAAATTCTTTTTATTTCTTACCAATACATTTCTAGAAAGAAAATAAATTTTTAATAACAACGGGTATGGATGTAATTTATGTTTCTAACAGATAAATCGTAGTTCAGGTAGCAAATATGGGAAATACAGTACAATTTGCGATATAATAACGTGCGTTACGAATTGATACGGCTCCCATGATTTTGCGGTATACAAATATAATGTATAGGGAGTGGAATTTAGAACACGATTAATCAGATGCACAATGCACACGGTGGAGGAACTATTTGCAGACCAAAATTCTAGGTCCCACCAAACAAAATTAATACGATGCTATGAAACGGCGATATTCGCACGAGTTTAGGTCAGTATATGATCTCGTTTAAAAAGAACTGTCGTTTCGATTTTGAACAGCTATCTAAAGACTATATTTTTATATACGTAATCGTTAACCTAAATTAGCTTAGATAGTTTATTTTTTCATTGACTGCTAATTTAAAATATCGTAAATGTATACTTTAAAAAAAGAATATTATTTGTGAGAAGACTTTTTACGTTGAATGAGATAGAATAAGTTTATATACTAATATTTCATAATAAGAAAACAAAAGTATCCTTTGATTATTGTTTATGCTTATAACGAGAGTAGCGTTTAAACAATTTTGAAATTTTCACTATTTTTGACAACTCTGCTTCATATTTCTAATTTATATTACGTATAGCAGATGTACTGACAATATTTAAATTGATTAAGGCAATTAAAACATCGATTCATCAAATATCATAACACAAAAATGAATGATTACAATTAATTAGCAATACTACAAAATTTTATTCAGACTTTCATTAGAAGAAAAAGTATAGACTTATAACTAGAGCTAAAGATTGTTCATGATATTATAGATTTGCAGAACTGTTTATAATAATCAAAACAGTTATTCTTTCAATTAAAAAGCCCACTCACTTTTTCACGTCAAAAAAGCATTAAAGACAACATCGATCTATCTACTTACCGATAATCGTAGCGAGGATGAGGAAGCCGAGGATGGTTGCTGTGGCGATCGTAAGGATGAGATCGTACTCCTGGGTGGTGAGGTTGGCGCCGGACCCTGGCAAGTCGAAGTCTCCGGGCCAGCTGGCATTGCCGCTGGCGTTGAGAGCTTCGCGCAGGGCCGACTCGTTCCATGTGGCCGAGGCTGAGGACAGCAGCAGGCTCGTCGACGACTGGTTCGTCGACGTTCCCCGGGCTGCGGTGCCCCATGCCCACCACAGCTTCTCGCCGCCCATCACACTGTAAGCACAAATAAAAGCCCTTCGTTTGATTTTGTTTCTCACGGAATGCGTATACTTTAGCTTTCAATGATTAAATGAATATTAGACGGTAAAATAATGGGGTCTTGTAGGTGGCACCAACTATCGGTGCTAATTCGAGTGCATAATTGGCGTTCGTAAACCTGCACTACTTTAAGGGTAAAAAAACTTTTATATAAACTGATGAAATTTAAGACAATAAAAAATGATTAAATAAAATTATCTATTTTTATACTTATATGTATGACACAGTTCATTTTTTTTCAAACATTATTGTATCCTCATAATAAAGAAAATAATTTAAATTTATCCAATTTGTGGAAAGGATTGCTATATATCTGATCTACTAGATTTCTTATATCTGTTGAAAAGCAGATAAGCAAATACCCTCAGGGAATAAGAAGTGAACGTAAAAGTAATTTCTAATACCTTTGTTTCACTATACGTGGTTAAAAATAAAAAAAGAAAACAAATGAACTCAATGCCACAAAATAAACATGTTCTACTAATTTACACAAATTGCAATTCCTTTGTTTTATTTTCTTATAAAATTAAGGAAAGTGTTATTTACAGTTACTTTAATCGAAAACTTTATTACTTAATAAAAATTTAAAGGTTCAATATCCTAAATTATCATTCTCAGAACATTATATTTTTCTATTCTTAATCGAATTAAATTTTCCTCAAGTTACTTTCAAGTAAATTAAAAATCGATTTCCTTTCGCAATAATCATCAAAAACAAATAATAAAAATATTTATATTCGAATGGAATATTTCACTCGCATCTAGAATTCCTTCGAATATAATTTCAATTCGTCAAATGGCGCACGGTGACACTCGGGAATGTCAGTCAATCAAACGTATCCTTCAACGACGCGCTCCCAGTAAGTCGAGAAAACGGGTTCCCTCTCCGCCTTACAGCACATAAAGTTCCAGAGGAGTAACTTTCGATTAATGGACGCACACCTGGCGTTCCCTAGTTCGCGAGGAAATTACAGGCGGGGCAAACAATTTGGAGTTCTTCGCCTTAAAGTGGCAACAAGTCCTACAATGCGCGTCGATCGCACATCTTTTAATTGTCGAAGCAACACAACTATTTCCAGCGTCCGCATTGATTGTTCGTAATTACTTCGTTTATACGAGCTGAAGAGAAAGAGACGGACATCGATAATGAAATAAAATAGGGAGAGAGCGCCAAGCCTGCGAATTCAATCGGATTGGTTCTCCAAGGAAATTTCTTCTCCCCGCCGGCCTTCTTTAATTCGATTTTCTCTTCGGTCGGGGATAGCTATATATGAGGACGACTGAGTTTCTGCGTAATAACAGCGAGTCTGCAATCATAAGGAGACACGTAGATTAAAATTAATGAAAGAATTATCTTTAACAATTTTTATGACAAATTATTTTTATTTTTAATAAAAGCCAATACTTACGATATAATTTATACTAAGTAAATACGTATAAAACGTGCGAATTATTAAACGAAATTATTCGAGCAAATTTTTAATTTCGCGGACACCATCAAACATCCACTCCATGTTTTCCGAGCGTGCAATTCGACTCGATTACAATCGACGCTCAAAAAATCCACCGTAATTAAACACGTGTATGTGCACAGTCGCGTGCCGTGGAACAGGGATTGAAAGAAAATATTTAAAATCCATTACCTCAGTTAATCCCGACCTGCGAGAAGCATCCCAATTCCATTTGCGAATTCCGCGACCAACTCGAGTTGCGGCGGACCCCAGCCCCCACGCCTGTACCTGGAATACCAAAAGATGTATATAGTCGCGTTTCATTCGTTATGCAAATTAATGAACGCGAATTAAACAATCCAGTTTCGAGAAGGTTCAGTACGAATACATCTTGCGAATATATGCATCCGCAAGCACGGGAATTTAGGAAGAACTGAAAGGTAATGAAATATCGATCTCGCGCAGTTAGAAGATTATCTCGTTCTTTTTTTCTCACTTTAGCTTTCTCCATCTGGCTGTCACTGGTATTAAAATTGATGCGACTCGGCAATCGAACTCGCGCATGAGCTCTCCAACCAAATCTCTCTATTCTCTCTCGGCGCCTGGGCGAAATAGAATCCTCTTTCTCTATATATTTCCTGCGCCTTTTATTTCCGCCGCGCTGCTATCCGCGCGACTTGCCGCGCGAGCGAGCGAGGATTTTACGTTTACTAAGGCAGATTTTCCGAGCTACGCGCCTCGCCATGCAGATGAGGCAGTTGGAAATAGAGTGAAAATGCTTGTGCTTCGATTTAACGTACTGGAAGCGCGCATTATTTTTGGATACACTTGGCTTTTTAGTAAGTCACCTGAGAGTTAGATTTAATATAAATATTGTAGCTGGGATTAATTTTTTAATTTTGGTGTAGATAATTTTTACATGAAAATAAATCTTTTGTTATATTAATTTGATGTTTTAAGTAGGGATCAAACTTTCTTGGACAACTAGAATAGTTTTTCATTTTTTGAAGACGGATTCTGCAGAAACTTTTAAATACGATTTTGGAAGCCCAAGCATAAAGCCTTTGTTTTCATAGTTTCATTTTATAGGCTTTTATTTGTAAATTCTAGATATTTTGTTTTAACTTTTTTAAAGATTTAAATTGAAAAAATTTTAAAGAAAATTTTGAATAATCAAAAATAATTGATTAAATATAACTTTAGATTATATTAAATGATTTTGAAAATTAATTACGATTGTAGCAAATTAATAATTTTGTATGCAATTTAAATTTTTTATTTTCAAATTTAAATGAGGAACTTGTAAGTGAAGAAAATTGTTTACCCAATGAAAGATATCGGCTATAAGATATCCATTGCTTGTACCTTAGGGACGATTTCTCTCTGTAATTGGAATTAAACGAGTTTTTGACTTCACAATTGAATTTTATTAATTAAATCCCTAGGTATTGTCTATATTGAATTAGTAAATTTAAACAAATTGATATATTGCTACAAATCTATTGATAAATATGCATTCATTGCTATTTTGAAAATTAAACGAAGCATATATAAGCCCTTATTTAATTCCAAATTGGTAGAGTACCAAATTTGAACTAACGAACTATATAAATATTTATCTTATTCATCTTCTTGCTCTCTCGTATATCTATATGTCGCATACAGGATGATGACGGAGGAACGTCCATGGAATGTCAGGAGTCCTGAGAATTCGGAGAGCCGTCAATATTGTCGCGTTCCATCTCGCATACAACTACATAGTTACCTCTCTCCTGTAAGAATCTAAGATCTGATTTGTATTTGTGATAACTGTTCATTTCTATCAAAGCGAATCTAGCATATTTGCACTAGCGTGAAAGAGTTGTGGAGTTAGTATGTACTATGAGTTAGAAGGTACAACCTTTTTATCTTACAATTAATTAAAATTGTGAATTATTTTTGTTTGAATTTTATGAAATAAACGGGACATGTAAAGGCTTCATAATTCGATGCTTTTCGGCGCTGAGTACTTTGTTAATTACTTTAAATTTACTCATTTTACTGGATATAAATTTTAATATTGGAGTATTCAATGGTACTTTGTTTACTTTAATAATTAAAAAAATTTTAAAAATAATTTATCTTTGAAATAATGTTCCATATTTTCATAATTTAAATGACTTATTTTTAGAATCAAGTATGCTTTCATAAATCCTTAAAATCTAGCATTATAAAAGTAAAATTAAAGTTATAACGTCTAAAATAAACGTTTTTTAAGTTCCTTCTATTTCTTTTGGCTATTGATAAGACCCAATGCTCTTATCTTTATTAACTACATTCGAAATTTTCTATACTTTCTCCTCGTAATAAATAAGAAAAGCAAATTCTTCAAAGCTCTACCTTCTCTTCAAAGGCAACGGATTCGCTGTGCATAAAGGGAAAACCTACAAGGTCAGGGAAGGATAATCATGCATGAAATGATTCTTCGAGAGGCATTGGGAAGGTGACCAGAGGATTTTTCAATTTCCTCAAAGCTTGTTCGTAAGCCAGCCAGTGCTTGTTACTTTATACCAATGGTATTGCTCGTCGTGGAGCTTTGATTAAAAAAATTTCTGCTAGCGATAGCGAGAGAAGAATAATTTTGACTCACACCATATAAATCGGAATTCGAGGCGTGCGTGTTTGGTGCAGAGTTGCGTAGCGGAGGTTTCGCTTTGATTTCCGATTTGTTCTTTTGTAGTTTGGCTGGCACGGGAATGGTAAGTCGATTTGTGTGTGCGAGAGTAATCGGATTTCGGGTATGCACAGCGAAACTTGATTACACAAGCACTAGAATGAATTTCCAATTATAAGTTCAGAATTACCACGCTGTTTTCGTTTAATTCGATCTATTTATTTCAATTATTTAATATTTTTCCGTATAAATTTTTATTTACACAGTTAGTAGTAAAAAAAACTAAAATTATAGTGAACTGTATAATTTACTTATTATTAGAACAATGTACGAATGTTAACATAACAATAATGTATAGTAAACGTTTTCTTGTTAAATAAAGGGGTTGAACACTGGAGCAACATTAAATTCTAGAAATGTTCTGGTATTAACAACTAAAATTGCCTTAGAGTACACAAAATAAGTGGTGTAAACACAATTCAATGAATTTGGATTTAACACATACACATACATAAAACAGCAATGTTTAATATTTTATATGTGGAATTTTTTTATTATAAATATGATGTAATTTTCACTGTTTCTCATATTAAATTTTATAGATTTCATAAATTTCACTTTTATATTATAATCAGTTTTTTATTTATTTCTGTCGCCAAAATGACATTAATTCTGTAATTCGGTGTAATTTCTTACACGAACAACGTTGAAAATTCCTCCGCCTCCACAAGGTTATTACCGGTATAGCGCAATAGTCATTTAGGCTATGCATTCTCGAAAGATAGCTAGAGGCAAAATGAGTAGAAAGCCCGCCGGTTCAAGGCAATAATTGGGGTTTGCTCTCCGCGAAATCACAGCGATGAGCTGAACCGGTGCGCATCGAGGAAATGCGCGGCCCCGAGGCGTTAGATTATATACCGATTTTGCTGCAGATTAAGCATGTACCCTTCTCCATCCTCATACATATGTATACACAGGTATTGGTGTGCTTATTCATGAATCCGCGGTATACACATGCACACACGTAACACCACTTGAAGCGAATTAAGATTATTGAGATAATAAGTCTCGCGCCTGGTATGCATCTAGGTGTCCTTAATGTACTTTTGTCTGGTGGTGGAGAGAGTTTGTTTGATCTATAGACGCGTTTGATTGCCGAATACCGCGAAATTAACTTGCCATCATCAATTGGTTGAAGAATTGATTAGAGCAAAGACGCACAAGGCTGCGACGTCATTTGTGCTAATGCCTTATTGTTTTGATCAGAGGATCTAAAAGGCGATCGATTTTAGTAGGTAATGGATTTAGTTGTTAAAGTTTATTGGAAAATTGAAATCATAACTGCTATCTATCTAAAAGATTATTTGTTTTACAAAAGCATATATTTATTAACTTATCTTGAATATTGGTAAATAATTAAATTAATAAAATATAGTTCTATACTTAATATTTATGGCAGTTATGTTACGTAGATTTAAATAAGAAATGAAGTTAAGCATGTGAGAACAAGCAAGTTTTGCTTTTCTTTTACGCGGAGAAATCTTTTTTGGAAAAATTACTAAACTTTTTGTAAAATTTATCAAAAAATTTTGTATAGCGGTAACAAATTTTGAAATTTCAAAATTACGATACTTCTGATGAATTTTTATGAAAATTTTAGTAATTTTTCCTAAATTTTTAGTAAAATTCACTATTTTTTTAGTAAATATTTCTAAAAATATTAGTAATTTTTTTGATTTTGATGATCTGTTACTGCTTTATAAAATGTTTAGCGATTTTTTCAAAAATTTGGAACTGCAAGAGCTGAATGAGCATATATTAGTCTGACAGATTGCGTTACTTGCATAGAATTGAGTAATAAATTTTCATGTTGACTGATTTATTATAAGTACAGTAATTCAAGATTATTGATAAAATTTGACTATAAACTAAACTATCTTCCATCTCTAGTGATATGTCTAGATTATCTTGTTTGTGAAATTCATTATTGCATAGTTTCGTACGGATAATTTTAATCAGGCATCGCTGGAATTTAGACTTAAATAATGTATTTTTGAATTTAACAATTTATTTCTTTATTGCACCTTTTCATTAAATTGAAAAATTGTTTTAAATTTTATTAAATAACCTATTGAATGGGAAACGTGCCAGTGAAAAATCCCTATTAAAATATATTAATAGGACAATGCTTTAAAGTATCATAAATTGTTAATGATTAGTACATGTTATTTCTTCGCTGAAAAAACTGTGACCCTTCAATGAAGATATATGTTATTTTAAAAATAAAGTACTTTAGAATACCTAAGTATAACTCATAATATAAAATGAAACTTTATAAAGACTACTAAAGCTTTTGATGTTCTAAAAATAATGATTTCTAAATGACCGGCTAATAATTCATTATATTGGCTGGATAATTTAGAGCAATGTAAGATAATTTTCTCATCAAGCCATGCTCCTTTCTTGTCGCACAGGCGCGAGCAGAAAACGCAATTCTCGCGTCTTGACTGCGCGGCAAGCGTACAAAGGGCTCTGTTAAAAGGGAAAGGTAGCAAGAGGAGAGAGAGAGAGCTGCACGTGAAAGTGTCGAGAGTAAGGAAACGGCCTTTCCCTGCCGTCATCGTCTATTCGGGGATAATCTAATGAGAAGTCGCGCGCAAGGTTTAGGGAACAGTATTATGTCATTCAACCTACGCTATGCAGATGTAATTCGTCGTTCAATAAAGCGACTGAAGGGGAGAAAAGGGTGGTGAGCAGAGACACTGCAAAAGTTAAGAGCGCGCCGTCGATTGTTCTGATGTGACCCGCGGTCCTTCATAAATCGAAACTCGTGGCCATAACGTGACGTGAGAGATTAATTGAATTCGAGAATATCGGAAGCTGGATAATCTACTATAATTCATTTTTGCTTCTGTCATGAATTTCTTTGTAAACTAATGGAAGGGTCAATTTTAATTTTGGTATTACAGAATCTTATACCTTTTTACTAAAAGGAATTAAAAAAAACAATGATCTTGATTAGGAGCTGTTTTAATTTCTTTATCATTTTTTTTTTTAGATTCTTGACC
>UELX01006695.1:0-10297 GCA_900480035.1 Eupelmus urozonus | reverse complement strand
ACGTAATATTTTGAATCGGCACTTTCTTGACTTTGCTCCTGAATTGACTCTTTATTGCGCTGACCCGACGATATATAAAGGACAGTAGCGCTACTTTGTCACTTTATTTTTATTCAGGCAAAATATTTATGAAAATTTTAAAAATCAATTTTTCTATTGCCACAATTATTCACATTTTTGTTAAATATATGTAAAACACTTGTTTAACAAACCAGTTGCCAAATGTACGATTTTTTTTTAATTTATAAAACTTAAATTTTACGTCTTTTTAGCAGTTAACCAGTCAAAAATATCATACTTTGCCAATTGTACATAAATTGATAGATTTAGTAATAGTAATTCATTAAAGATTTACTAATTTTTAACAAAATGTAGAATTTGAACATGACCCACTTTACAAATTTTTGAAAAACTGTCTTGTAAACGTTTTATTTGCCCTTATCTATAGATTAGAATTTATTTATTGGCTTCAAATTCAGAAATATGATACAAAAAGTAATAGAAAATAAATAAATATAAGTAGATGTTTTTAAAATATAATGGAATCTATAGATACTGTTGCAGATTTATTTTTTAACGATTTTATATGTGTGAAATTAATAAAAATTTAAATCAAATAAATTTGTAAATGGTATAGTAAATAGCAAATCAGTGTATTGTAAAATGAATTTATCCTAAAGACAATTATATTGTCAGACTGTATTTCTCAAAAATATTAGTTTTTTGCTGTCATATTAAATTATATACATTATTTTTAAAATTTAGTACTTATTAAAGAAAGATAATTTATAAATGCATTTTGAAAAGTAGATTTTCAGATTCTGATGCAATGACTTCCATTAATTGTGTGTAAGAAACAGAGTTATATAATGTAATAAATTTAATAAGCTAAAATTATTGTACAATTATTTATAGTGTAAGTTACAACTCATATGATTAGTATAGTAATTCGTTTGAAAATTACATAAAAAAATTACATTGTTATTATTTATATGCTAAATAAAAAAGTTGTCTTGATTTACTTTTATTCAAATTAAATAAGTTACAGTTAATAAATATGTTTAAAATAATTTTTTGTTTGGAGTTTCTTTGTATGATTCTAAAATGTCATGAACTTGCTGAGTAATATCTTCTGAAAACTGTTCTGTTTCTATACTATAATTTGAATTAACTATAGAAATTGGAGATAGTGTTTGATGTAAATGTTTTGTATTTTGATTAAAGCTAAAGTTTTGCACATTTTCATTGAAATAATGGTGTTCTTGCAATTTATTGTTTTCATTTTTACGTAAATCAGATGTCAAAGAGCATTGCAATGTATTACAAAAATTTTCTGTATATCCCTTTAAATTTTGTTCATTATTTAAATTATTATTTGATGTAAACATACACACTGGAGATTTTGTTATTTTTATCAGGTTTTCATCTAATGACTTTTCAAACATAATATCTGGATCTGAATGTTCTGATTCATTATACAAGTCTACTAATTCTTTTTCATAAAAGGCAAGTTTGTCAAAGCTTTCATTATTTTGTTTGTATTCAAACATTTGAGGTGTTTTACAACACATTAAGTTGTTTGAGTTATCTTTGAAAGATGTATTTGTTTTATTATTATAAGAATTATTCTTACACTCAACTGTAGGTAATACATTTTCTGAACGATCAGAAACTGATTCCATTTTATCGCCATTATTTTCATATATCCATTTTTGTGATAAATTAAAGTATTTTTCTTTATTATCTGTAGTTTCTAAAGTTTGTGAGTCATTTAATCTTACTTTGTTCTCATTAACGTAATTATGACCTTGGAAGTATTGTTCGAGCTTCGATTGTTTTGGTGAGCATCGCTCTAATTTTTTCCTTTTTGATGCATTTAATGAAGATGAATTTTGTGATGATGAAGCTAAATCTTTACTTCTTTTGACTTCATTATAGGGTGTAACTGTAATTAGAGAAAATTATATTTAAGTATTTGAATAATTTTTATAAATAAATTATGTATATTAAAGACATATATTTGTAAACTTACGACTACTCAAATACTTGTCTGCTTGTTTTTTGAAATAAGTGCTTAAGGTAGTTGCAGGTGTAAAATTTTCTTTGTCAACTTCAGGATGTTCTGAATTATAATTGGAAGGAACATTATATTTAGAAGGCACATAATTAAGATTTTCGAGTAAAGTTTTTTCCTGATTCACTGATAAAGCTAATAAAGATTTTTGATTCTGGCATTCATCCTGATATTTTATTTTATTTTTTTTACTCATCATTTCTGCAATAAGAAGCTCACTGCATTTTACCTCTGGTATTTTTGTTTGATATTTTGTCATTAGTGAAAGAAGCTGCTGATAGTCACTTTTCACTTCTTGATGCTCTTTCTCTACTCTCTGTTTAGGTTTTGTTCTATTCATAACAGGAACTTCAAAAAATGGACTACTTAAATCATCCAAGCTTTCTTTCCACTGAGGACACTACAAAATAATTAAAATTTATTCAATATGTAGAAAGATTTGCAATTTAGAGAAACTTATTTTCAATAATATGAAAATTACTTTATCAAATTTATTCTTCTTATTCTTATATAAGTAAGATGAATAATTAATATCAGGACACAAACGACCAATTTTTATTTCTTGATTACATACTATGTACACATTAGTAGATATATCCTTTATAAATTCTAAAGCCATTTCATCTTTGTTTCCACACATGAGAATTTCAGGCTTCTTAGATAAAATGCACATTTCTGGATATGTGAATAGGACATTTGGATTCATTGGAAAGACCACCTCATAAAATAACATTCCTTGGTCAGTTTTTGGTAGGTAATAAGAGTACTATTAAAATTAAAAAAAATATGCCATTGATATATTTTATGTATTATTATAATTCATAATATTTTCAATAATAACTAATTTTATATTTAATTTGTACCATGTTTTTCCAATGTCTACGAAGTTCTTCATAATTTTCAAAAACACAACTATCTGGTAACTTGTTGGAAACTGAAATAACTCTTGCTCTTGACAACCTTGAAAGAATAAAATATTTTGAAATAAATATAGAAAACTTTAAATATTAGAAGTTGCTAAAAGTGAAGTTTTTTTATACTTTGGTAGGACATAAGCCCATGGGCATTGAAATAGTGTTAAATCAATGTAACTAATATTAGAATAAGAATTTGTCCTGAAATTCTCTAATAATTCGGAAGGAATATTTAGAAATTCTAAAGTAAAAGGTGATAAATTCATCTTCATTGGAATTATTTCAAGTTTTGCTTTACCACCTGTAAAATAGATTTTCAATAATTAAAGTAAATTATCCTTAAAAAAAAAGTATTATATAATAATTTCTGAGAAATCTAATTTTATGATACTAAACAGAGTTTTTATTGTTATAAATTATTTGAAAAATGGTATCAATAAAAAAATATAAACTGAGAAGGACAATAAAATTTTAAAACGAATCGAAAAAGTTCTAAAATATTACCTTTGAAAAAGATATTCCACTTGACAGCATCAATGTCATTACACGGTAAAGTCGTGAAATCGAATTTTCGGAGATAATAAAATCGATCAATTAAATTCCAATGTGGAGCAAGTTTAAATGTAAACGTATATTTCAAACAAGCTTTGTAAATTGCTGGATGAACTGGGTCTGGATCTGTAAACTATTTAGAAGAAGAGAAATTTTATTAATAATTATATTTTGATTAAATCCAGTGACAATAATAAATTAAATACGTATAGAGTTTATAAGTATTTTAAATTTAGGAATTTTCACCTTTATATTTAAATCTGACAGGTGTTTTTGCAATTTGCCTGTTGAGTAAAAGTTTTTGCTGACAATAACGTGAATTAAATCTCCGATATTTTGTATTGATGGCGAAGCGATGCAACAATTAACGGTATATATTAGTAATCTATAATATTTAATACACAAAAGTAAATGAATCGCTCTAATTTCAAATAATTATCGTTGCATAAACTTATAAGTATACTATAGTGTTCGAATTTACCTGCACGTTAAGACTTTATAATGGAATAAAGATTTTACTATTGGATCTTGCACGTCTGCAAGATCAACTTTACAATTTATACAACAAAGATCTTCGCTATTTGGTATTAATAAATCAACTTCTGTTTTATGAGTCATTTTCGTTAACGATTTGTAAAACGTAAGTTTACTAATTAAGCGGCGCGTCACCGCTGGCGTGAAGCCGAAATCTTCGTAAAGTTATATTTTTAATTTGTATAGGTATGCATTATTTCGAACGTTCTAAACTTATACGTTAATTTGAATTATAAAACAATATTGCCATAATGATGTAATCTGATGAGTTACTTCTTTGCATTATAATTTATTATTTTTTATTTATTTCATGGGATAAACGCATTTATAAAACAAATAGATATTTATATATTTGATAGTTATTATTGGTTCAGGGCATAATTTTTAGAAGCAATATCAAAGATAGGATCGCAAAATTCAAAACTTCGAGAACGAACCTATACGAATGCATCCTGCGATTTTCGAAAATATATATACGTAATATGTAAAGTTTATAATAGGAATATAATAGATCGAATCAGTAAAATAGCATTTAAGGCGTATAAACAATAAAATAAATATTTTATTTTAATAAATATTATTTTTTACAATTTTTTATAAATTAATATCATTGTTCTAAACTTTATGTATGTAATTCCTTATACGTACAAAAAGAAAACTATATTAAATAAAATTTCTACACATAGGGAAGGATGGAAATAATTAATAAAAAAGATAAATTTATCAACTTTAACAAACATTTTAAATTAAATAAAAAAAATAAGTTTTCTATATTATTTTATTCGAATCGTTTTAAGTTGCATCATAAAAATAGTGTATAATTAAAAATGCTATTTTTTTTTTTATTATGTTTTGAAGATTATTTAATTTTAGATAGTTATCTTACGCCGACAAGAAAAACTAATATGATTCGCGGAGATCAACAGTCTTTATTTCACTTAAATTATTTAATTTTCCCCCAGTCGTATATTCAAAAGTTTAATGAAACGTTTTTTAACATAAGAAAAAAAAATATTTAAAAAAAATGAAAGTCAAAAATTTACAACTTTCCTAATTTTTCTCTATATTAACAAGATTATTAATTTTAATGATGTCAATCTAAAACTTTTCAATGGTTACCAGGAATTTTAGATGAAGTTAAAATACAAATTTTTAGAAATAAGTGGATTTTTATTGTACATTAAATTTAAATCAACTTAATTATATACAGACTTTTCATTAAGAGTAAAATAATTTTTATAAAAACATGATAAATGAGCGAGTGACAGGACATTAATTAAAAATTACATTTATTACTACAAAAGCTTGTTTTAGTAACTTTATAAATGGAAATGATTTTTGTAAAAACTACAAAAACTTATAAATAAATGACTACTAATTCATTCATTATAGCTAAACGTCATATTTAGAACAGATATTCAACTAATTATGAAGTTGAATGATAAAATTGCAACCAATTCATTGGATGTTGTTCCATTTTTTATCTTGTTATCGTCCTTCAACTGTAAATAATAAGAAAAATTTTAATAAAACTAATCCAAACAGTTTCATCATTATGTCCATATTTAATCAAAATCTCAGATAACTTACTGTATGAAGATAGGTCTATTTCATCAGGCAATTCAGTTATGTTAACGTCAAATCGTTCTTGAACATCGTTTAAAATTTTAGCATCACTTTCATCGCTGACAAATGTAATGGCTAGACCCTAAAATCGTTAAAAATAAATTAAAATAAAAATTTTGAAAACATGAAATATATTATGATTTTTATACATATATAAAATCTTTTAAAAGCTCACCTTTGTACCAAAACGACCAGCACGAGCAACTCGGTGAAGATATGTATCTGAACTTTCTGGCATGTCATAATTAAAGACGATGTTTACTCGCTCAATATCCATACCTCGGCCGAAGAGATTTGTTGTGACTAAGATGCGCTGTAAATAATATACAAACTATTAGTAACGTAAATGACAAAAATAAATAGAATTATTGGCTGATGTTTTTTACACTCAGTGAGAGAGTTCAAGAGAATCACGATGTGATCAAAAAAGAACATTTCCTCATTGTGTAATTAATTTTAACAGTTGTAAAGATTATAGATAGAATTTTTTTTACACACCTTTTGGAAATCTTTGAAGGACTGGTATTTGCTCAATCGCTCTTCCTGGGTCATTCCTCTGTGAATTCCAATGGCTGGGAAATTCTGTTCAGTTAATAGTTGAGTAAGAGCAATACACCTCTGTACTGATTTGACAAAAATGACAACCTGTCAAAAAATTATAAATTAATTTAAAAACTATTACAATAGGCAATTATATTTAATTAAAAGATTAACGTATGTACGCACTTGATTGAACTCAAGAACATCTAAAAGTTCAAATAACTTTTTGGTTTTCTCGTTTTCCTTTAGTTTGACATAATGTTGCTGTAATCCGTGAAGAGTGAGTTTTGCCTCGTCATCTACGTAGATCTCCATCGGCTGCACAAACAAGGAAAAAATTTTCTTTTATAAAACAACCTAATCTAGTCTAATTTCCCAGACAAACTCCAGAAACTTGATTTTTGCTGGAACACTGGACCAAGTACAATCTTATTTATATTTAATTTTATAAAATTGTTTTTTTTTTTTTTAATGCTCTGGACTACTTATCAAGTAAATAAGAGGATAATATTTAAATTTAATGAAAAAAGAAAAAAATTTCTTTTGAGAAAGTAAAAGTCATTAAAAAACACGACCCAACAAAACGAAAATTATAGAAATGATTTCTGGATATTGCGAAGACCTAACAACCTGCTCTTATCAATGATATTATTTTGACAGGTTTTCTACATACTCTTTGACGACTCCCACTTGCTAGTAGTGCCAATAACAAGAACACTGCGGTTGCCTTGACACACCTTAGGTAGCACACCCAGGAATGCTCAGCTACTTCCACTGTCTTGTCAATGGCAAATATCTCGCTCTTTCAAAGAGCACTTGAGATTTTCAGAGCATGCATCATGCATGTTGTTGAGAATGACGAGAAATTGTACAATTAAGACAATTTCCTATTTTTACTGATATGTTTAAAAACTCTTATTTGTACTAACGAGTTGGCAAACTATTCAGCGCATGTTATTCATGCAATCATGACTAAATTTAGAGGGCTCATTAACACCTTATAAAAAACCTTCCATGCCAATATAAAAAAAAAATCCGGTAAAATTGAGTATGCTATCAAAAACGATTTGTAAATGTGATTTGATACTATTTCCCAACCCGATTCCCCGATGGTCCTCTTGAATCTTCTTACTTGAACTCTTCTTTCTTCAGGATGTCTTGAGCTCTTGATACCCACCCACCCACATCGATATAAGCTTTCATTATTTAAATCCAACCCATATTTTTAGATTTCCGAATTTTTGTTATTTTAATTTATGTTTTTTTTTTGTATATACTATGGCATACTCGTAAAAATTCATTTAAAACAAAATAATGAAACTAAGATTTTTAACGTGTCAATTTTGAAGTATCGCAATAAGTTTAATTTTTAAATTAATTGATCTTCGATAAAGGCATGGAGGAAGGCATGAAGAGACTGGTGTAGAGAAAGAACGTGTTGCAACGATGATGTCCATCAGAGACATTTTAAGTAATTCAATAAAACTTCAAAGTGCCATCACGGTTTGGCACATCTACCCCACCCCCCTGACGTTTCTTAATCGGTACTTATAGATGAGGATGGAATCGAAGATCATAGTGAAGTCATCACATCTTACATCTTGCATGAATTTCTTGCAGACTGGACGAATTTCCTTAGAAAGTGTTGCGCTGAACATCATAACTTGTTTGCTATGAGGAGTGCTCCTGAAAATTTCTTGTACATCTTTACGCATATCTGTAATCATAAAATTAGAAAGATATTAGGATACTTCTAAAATAATGAAGGTAGGTATAAACATAATAATAAATAAATCAATACCAACATACCTAGTTGTTCAAGCATTTTATCGCACTCATCAAGAACAAAATGCTTCAGATGTTTTAAGTTGAGTTTCTTGCTTTTGACAAGGGCTAAAATACGTCCTGGTGTTCCCACAACTATGTGGGGACATGTACTTTTTAAAACTTCTTCATCCTTTTGGATTGGTAGGCCTCCAAAGAAAACAGATACCTATAATGTAAAAATGTTATGTTATAAAAAAACAATCAAATTGAATATGTAATACATTGTTTATTTAATGGATTTTGTCAGTAGTGGGTAGTGGTGTAAGTAGTGTGTCATCATCTTTGGCTAAGATAAGAGAGACATCATTCAAAATCCTTACAGCATTAAAAACTAATGAAACAAAAGTTATGTTAAATATTCACCTTGACTTGTGGCATGTATTTGCTGAACCTTTCATATTCTTTGCTAATTTGGAATGCAAGTTCTCTGGTGTGACACATCACAAGAACATAGACTTGGTTTTCTGTCAATTCTATCTGTTGTAAGGTGGCCAGAACAAACACAGCTGTTTTTCCCATACCAGACTTAGCCTGGCAGAGAATATCCATACCAAGAACAGCTTGTGGAATGCATTCATGTTGAACTAAAATGATAAAGAAAATTATCATTAATATTTTTTTTTCAAAAGATTTATTGAATGTTTTGTAATTTTTTTACTATCAGGATAGATATATACAATCACAAAGATCAGTTGTCCCTATCTATTAAATTCATCATTTAATTATAGATTTCCATACTTATTAATATTTTAATTTATTTATTGATAAGAGATTAAATAGGAATTAACAAAAGAAAATGGAATAAAAGCAAGAATGATTACCTTCTGAAGGATGTTCAAAGCCACAATCAACGATTGCTCGAAGAATCTCTGGTTTTAGCAAGAAATCTCTGAAGCCACTGCTGTGGATGGACACGTATGTTCCTTTTACATCCTTCTTGGCTGGGGCAACATCTCCATTTTTCTCCGGAACCTGCTCGGTCTGCTCCTCATCTTCGTAGTCCAGAAGATCATCATTGTCGGCCATTTTAAATGTAGGTTTTGATTAAAAATTCACTGTAAATATCGCGGATCTGGAAAAATAAAAAGAAATTTATTTATAAAAACTGTAAATCTACAATAAAAATCAATTTAGGATATTTTTTATCACTTAAGGTACTTTACAAATAAATTACATTTTCTACAAAAAAAAAAATATTGAAACGCATTACATTCAAATAATCGAATTTATTTCAATCTACTTAATTAATTAATTTAATTACGAACGCACGCGCCAAGCCGCACAATTAACTCCATAAAACACTCAGCTAACCAATCTAATAACCTAAAAAATCTAAATTATTACTCCCCATCTCCTAAAATACATCGCTCGTAAAAAGTCAGCCGCTCCAAAACCACGTAAAAAACTTAAAAAGAAACTCGTTTAAAAATTCAAGCATCAAGCATCACGAGTCAGCGTCGCCATTATCGGCACACGCGCGCGGCGTAAACGGCGACCTCGTGGCTAGATCACCGCCGCGCGGCCATTATACCACCGCCGAACTAGAATCGCGGATTCGTAACAGTTAAAAGTCTCAAAAACAATGCGATTACGCCTATACAGCAACGGAATTAGCGAAACTTATCAATGAAATTACTCGTTATTATTCTCATTCGAAAATAAGTCTCATTATTGTAAGCGTATGTTGGATGAATGGAGAAGCACAGAAAGCAAGTTACTCACCTCGACGATCAGCAGCAACTGAACGGGCGGCTCCCGGCTCAGGCTTGGCTTGGCTAGAGGGCGGCGCGGAAACCGGAAAAATGAAGTAGACGCGGCGACGCACTTCCGGCGAGGAGCGCGCCAAGAGATAGCGAGTGCAGGGGAATGTATATCTGTATATACTGACGCCATGTTGTTGCTAAGTGGCGGAGCCAATCAGCGCGTTGGTCGTAGAGTTGCGGCGTGTATATTGGGCAACTGGAAATTGTCGGAATGGTCCGGTTTGGTATGAGCGGAACGGTGAAGGTGAACCGAGAGCGCGATATTTAAATGGATATTTTTTGTTATTAAAAGAGCGTTGATTTAATTGGTGAACTGACTAAAACACTTTCTCTCTGCTTTCTTCGGGCGACTTATTATGATTGCATTCCAAGGGTCTAGTGTACGAATTTAACACTGAGTAAATTATAATAAATGTTAAAAATTGTATCTTAAATACCAATTCGGCATAATCGTAACTCTGTACTAA
>UELX01006694.1:0-10298 GCA_900480035.1 Eupelmus urozonus | reverse complement strand
TTCCGAATCACTCGGGCCGGCTTCGCCGACCCTCGTGCACGGCAATCACACGTGGGTGTGAAACTTTACGCCCTTGTCACGAAAAATACTATTATTTTTATCTAGAATAAGGTAAATACATTACCTCTATTCAAATATAAAGTAGATAATGCCCAGATGTTGTAAGACTTAACATCTCTCATGTTCTTTAAAAACTTTTTAATCTTCGATCATTATTTATTCACTATTGCACACAAAATAGAACAAAGGTACTACATTTTCAAAATATCAATATCTACAAAAGACAAAAACGAATATTTAAAAAAAAATCTCCTGCAAGTCTTGCATTAAGTCAAACATGACGTTTTAATTCGCGACGAGTGGGGCACCGCGGCGCATAGCTACACGGGCCTCGCCGTGCGCGCCCTGAGTATTCGCATCATGTCCGCGTCTGCGTTTTATTAAACCGCGCATATCCGAGGAAAAAATCTACGTTATGATCCCCGGCGTCGATTTATCGGCTGGATAAAGTTCTGCCGAGATTGCGAGGTGCATACACAATCATCCTCCGATAAAAAGTGAAATATTCCGGCGCCACCCACCCCCGCCTCTCCCCCGCCATCTTCCCGAACTCTCTGCTTGTTTTATATGTTCTTACAATCGTTCTTCCGCCCTGTCGACTTTAATCAACGAGAAGGCGACCTTTTTTTCGTCTTTTAATAATGTCTTTTAGTGAATTTAATGGTGTATTGGAGAAGGCAATAGTCAATGTAGTAATAATTACGTTTATTCGATTTAATGGTTTATTTGATTTAATGGCATAATTTAATTCTTGCGTAATAATGATTTAAGAGTATTATTTTGATAACTTAGATATAAGTTATAATTTTGCAAAACATTTTAGTAGCTTAGGTATATACTTTCTAAAAAGTAATCTCAAAAAACATTTTCAAATTTTTCGCTTCAAAGCCCCCCCAAAAAATACCGGCCAATATTTCAATCCATCTTCTCAGAAAGTCTCGAATCCGTGTTGTCGGATATTCGGGCGTCCAGCAGCATCAGCAGCCATCCTACCGGCAAATAAGCGCTATAATAATACCATCTGCCTTTTCCGTATTTACATAAAAAGCCTCTACCTAGCCCGGCCTCTTATATCCGGCGCGATGAGCACAGGTATTTATAGTATTTGGATTACACGCTACGCGAATCCGGCCGGAAAAGAAGTGAAAAGCCGAGCGAACGAGCCTCCCCCCTGATGTTTACCAATAATATCGCGTGCGTCCGCCTTTTCCTCCGGATTTCAGAAGAGAGAAAGAGACGGAGAGTGCCCTTCAACCAGTAAAATTCTCTCTCTTTCTCCCTGACATACAAAATTTGCTCTCGGCTTATCGCGACCTTTAACGATTCCGAGCGGCTCCGGTATCGAGTGCCTCTCTCTCTTCCTCTCTGCAAGTTCGGGTCGTCGAGAACGACTTCAGTTAAAAGGTATGCTCGGAGGAACTTGGAGATTCACGGGAGTAAGGTCGTTGAACTTTTCTCTTCTCTTCTCGTTTTTTTTTCGTTCACGGGAGTCTTGTATTTTTTGCCTGCTTTATTTTGCTTATGCGAGGCTGGTGCTTGGATTTTTCGAGAGGGATTTCTATGAGGTTTGGAGGAGTGCTTTATTTCGATACTTTTGTGTACTACGGATATTTTACGGAGCTAAGGCCTACGAAATGATGGTAAATTCAGCGAGAGATTTTAACATTCGAGACGAATATTTAAGATGTACAAAAAATGACGAGAGCCTGTAATAAATTTTTAGAATCAATTCTTTTATAGACAATGGCATTCTTAAAAGTTAACCCGTTAAGCCCGAGGGGAGCGTGAAGGACCCACTTTATTTTAAACTCTGTAAAAATTGGAAATCAAATTTAAGTTATTCAATAAAAATATGCATTTCACAATCATTCGGTAACAAGGCTTCAGATTTAAGGGGTTAATAATTACGTAATTATACGTTGGAACTTATAATTTACCGCGTTTCTTTCATTTTTCTCACATAAATTAATAAAAGCACAATTCGAATTAAAAGAAAGGACTCTTTTGTGAAACGTTTTACGCGTAAACAAGTTGTATGTACACACTATGTAAGCATTACTAAGGATATCATAAAGAATTATTTAAAATGTATAGACTTACTTAATTATGCTGTTAAGTAGTACAATTAATAATTTTTTCAACTCACCTGAAACAAAAAGAAAAATTTACTGATTAAAACCATATTTACAATTAAGAATTATAAAATAAACTCTTGAGCTTCAAATATCAATTATATGATACTGCAATACAACAACAAAATAACTACCAAACTAATCTATCCCCCATCCCCAGAAACTCCTAGACAAAACTATCACCCCCATCCACTCGCAGTCGCGCATCGTCATCATACGCAGCGGGCGCTAATTGAATAACTCGGAATTATGTTCCCGGAGCTCTAAGAGAGCAGCTAATGGGAGTCGACGTTAGATGACGCGGCCTGAAAGCTGCGGGGGTGGGAAGAAAATAACCGGACCCCGCCTATCCGCTCTCGCTTCGCGTCGGGCGCCCGGCCAGAAAACGTAGCTACGTCGTCGAGCGAGCGCGCGGGCGTTCGGGCTTTATTAAATAAATACGCCGCGCGTCTTCGCGTGCGCGCCCGAGAGAGATAAGGCTGCCGAAATTGTCGGGGGACTGGGGGGGAGAGTGGGCGGCTTCTTGCCGCTCTCGAGGTGTATACAGTATGGATGGGATGGGCTGTATATGTGGAATTATACGAGGGAGTAGGCACCGCTGAGGATTCGAAAATTAGAGAAGAAGTCGGCTTCTGTTAGTATGACGCGCAATTAAATAGAAAGCGGATAATGCTCAACTTGAAAAATGAAGATTCTATATTTCTGGTAAAACATGTGCATGCGCAAGGATTTCTTTGCTAGCTTTCGCGGCCGATAGTTTTATTTCTAAAATTGTAAATTATGAAAGACTAATAACTTTACCGTAGGGTTATTAAATTTATTGAAGTTTTGAAATTCACCTTCGTACTTACGTCTTGTGTACTGCATATGAGTACAAGTACATGTGGTTATTGAATCAAGATGCAATGAAATCAAGAGAAACTGTGCAAAAACTTCCTTTACTAAATTTTATATTATTAATTTATAATAAAATTTCACTGTGTTAATCGTATTTGAATAAAATAGATTATATTAAATCTTTAAAACCAAGAATGCAAGAGATATTTGAAAAATTTGTAATGTAGTGAAGTTTACTGAAAGCAGTAAAAAAGCATGTAATTTGTTTCAATTTAATTATAATCTTGTGTATTAATCATAGTGTGTAAGTTATTTTAATTTTATTTAAACTGCATTTTCAATTAATTTTTTATTCTTACTCGAAAAATTACTAATTTGAAAATTTAAATTGGTAAAAACCAGTTTTAAATGCTAAAATTAGACTGAAAAGTGAATAAATTTACATACATTAGTTATTAAAACGTTCTAGAATATATTACGATTAAAATGTCCTTCAGACAGCTGGGATAGAGAGAAAAAAAAGAGAGCCGACGTAAAGGCGCGGGAATGAATCGCGTGACCATTCATCAAAACTCCACGGCTGCTTAACTCGGCCTTTCTAACTCACTTTTGTGAATGAAAGGTTATGCACTTCCCCCGCGCGTGCTGCTAATTTTTAATAAAGAGAAGCGTGCGCGGAGCGCGAAAAAAGGGGGCCCCCGAGAAATTCAAAGTAGGTGCTTACACACATTCTCGCTTAATTGCGATTTTATCGGGGCTCGACTGGCTCTGCTAAGTTGACTGTGTAATTAAAGTTTGAAGACGACTAAAAAAATTTTTTTCCCTCGTGACGTACAGTTTACAATAAACATGAATTACCGTCTGTACTTATTTATACTTTACGGCGCACGTTATGCATAAATTTTGTTACACTTTGATAAGCAATTTATGTGTTATTCTGGATTTTAAAATTAATGGAAAGAATTACGCTCATTTTTTAACGCTACCAAATGATTATATCTGCATTTATAATCATGTTAGAAGAAGGCTACTTTTCTAAGCATTTTAAATTTTGTTACAGCAGCATGTAATTTAAGCTATAAAGCAATTCTTCTTTCAAGAATTGAATCTAAAAATTATTTAAAAAATAATAATCTTAACAATATATTCACATTAAATTATAACAGAAATTAACTCTATATTCCTTTATTCAATAATTCTCCAAAAACTTAACAGACCATTTATTTACTCATATCCCGGGCACATCTAAAGCGCGAAATTGAAACGTCATAACGAGACACTTGCCGCGTGCGGCCGACTATCCGTGTCACTGACTGCCTGAATATTCATATACGCAAGCCAATTAAGCGATTACACAGCGAGCCGAAGGAATGCTTGCAGCGCACTTGTATACAGTGATAGAAGCATTAATCCTCGCAAGGATATTCGACTGAAGGTCTGCTGCTTTTCTCTGTAATAGAGGTAAGACGAACTTTCTTGGAAGAACGTGAGCTGTATTTAGACAATGCTTCTGTTGTTTTGAGATAGCTGAAATAGAAGCTATTTAATAAAAGAGTACTCGGGAAGAGGTTTTTAATTCTGCTTCTGTTCAATTGTATCGTATTGATTTTGTAATTCAGTTGTTTCTGACCGAGTTATACTGTTAACTTAAGATGTATATGAATTTGAATAAATAATACTCATAAGTTTATCTTTTGACGTCTGACCAAACCGTGCTATTACTACTGACATCCAGTTATGACAATATTATTATTATAAGGAAACTAAAATAACAAAAAATTAATCTAAGGTAATTATAATACAAATATTTACCAAATATGTAATATTATATAATTGAATTCTTGAGTCAGTAATAGACAACAAGGATACAATAACTTAAAAATCAAGTATTAAGTAATTAATCATGTTCATTATTTTAAGGAACAATATTTTAAGCACACTTTACAACTACATTATGTATTTGTTGATTAAACTTTATAAATACGTAATTTGCGTGAAAAACAATAATCACACTTTTTGCATAAAATTTATTTTAACAACAACAAAAAAAATGCCTCCACTGCCTAACACTATATTAAAGCATCCTCAAATTAACGAACCTTAATCTCACAGCATCCCTTGCACGAGTGATCTCTTCGTGAATATTTTTTCATATCCCAAGGTGCACCTAACAAAAATAAAAAACAAAATAAAATAAACTCGCAAAAAACACTACGAAAAAAAGACCTCGTAGCACACGCAATCCATCTTGTATGATCCACACATTTATCCGCCACACCTACCCACCCCCTTAAAAAAACAAGATAACGCTCGCAAAAAAAAATCAATGAGGACTCGCCGGCCTGTGCAGCCGAAATAAAATTAGGCGAAAAAAGAGCGTGAGAGCGCGCGCTCGCAGCCCTAGAAGGCAGTTTCTCTATTTCCTTCATTAACTCGGAGGAGGGTAGGAGGCCGGGCTTCGGCGGCCGCGCAACTTTTAATTGGAAGTGGCGCTCGCGCTCATTTCCCGGCGGACTCGGCGCGCGCTCGCGCAAGTCCCTCGCGCGCCACAGACACGAGGGGGGGAGGGGGGAGAGTCTTGGGAGAGGTCAGCGAGCGCGGAGCAATATCGCGCCGCGTGGTCGGCGCTGTCTAGGGCTGTGTTGCAGTGCCGAGTTGTGTAGGCTGCGGAGCTGCTGATTTAATTCCTGATGATGCTGGCTGGGCAGAGGAAGAGATTTCTTTAACGATCCGAGAGGGAGCGTCGAGTTTTAGGGATGATTGTGGAAAGTTTTTCTTTTTTGGGGGTTTGTTATTACGCTGGGGAGGTTGGGATGATTTACTTTGCGAGGATCGTGGAACGGTTATCTTACTGACGAATTATTCTGCTTTGTTGAGAAGTTTTATTGAGATGGTTAATGATGGATAATCGTGTTTTTAATTTAATGTGTTGAGTGTATGCTTGTTAATTGCAATGGTTTTTTAATAAAGTGAATAAGACTTTATTTAAGAAATCGTCTGTTAATATTGATTTTCGAATAGTTTTGTATTTACTGCGATTGTGACAATGAGCTCATGATTCATGTACTTTTTGAATTCATGTAAGACGAAATAGAGCATATTGATTAATTAATGATTAAAAAAAGGCGCTTGGTTCGTCGAATATTAATAATAAATTAAAAAAGTTATTACCCGCATAATCTAAAGTAACCCAAAGAAACTCTCAATTACTAACCGCAGATCCATAATTCCACCCAGAAAAGTGATTATTAATTATCATAAAAAATAAAATAGCATCAAACGCGAAAGATAATCCTCCCATCGCATCCGAATAAGCGAGAAGAGCCAATCAAATCGCAAACCATCACCTCCACCAGCAAAAGCGCGATCTCGCCATCATGCTCCGCTATCATCATTATCGATTTCCCATTACACCCTCGCTCTCACACACAAACTGACTCGCTCCCATTCCCACATCACTCGCAAAGAAATTCCACGCAACCGGGTCCCGATAATCGCGTGTGCGTCTTACACAGGCATGGGACTAAGAGGGAAGGGGGGGGGGGATATACGTCGAAAACGATATAATCCCCCGAGGAGCGATTCGCGCACACTTTGCCGCGTTCGCCTCTATTATGCATTTAGGGATCAAAGGCGAGCGAGCGAGCGCGACGCTATAATCGATATTCCCGGTCTCGGAGGAGGAATTTTCTTATAAGAGCCCGATGGCCGCCCGAGCAGGACTTTGCAGGATAAGGTCGCGGAGGCGAGGTTATGAGAGGGCCGCTGCGAGTTTCATGAGCGGCGATTCGAAAATTGATAAAACGGCCGGAATAGAGGAGGATGGCTTTTATCGTTTTACGACGGGGCATGGAGCCTTTTTTATTGGGAATCCTGAACGACTGCTTTAATTTTCGATGAAAAGTTTCGTTAAATGTTTATGCTGTTCTTTGTGAGATTAAAAAGAAATTTTTTTAAATTTAACTGCCGCGTCAATGTTGCAGGTCCTGCCTGGCTGATCGCTGGATTAAAATGAACGAATGCGTTGACGTTGATAAATATGATCCCTATGAAATCATTTATCGCGATCTTGCTTGTTCATATATCAAAATTTATCCGTTGTCAACTCTTAACAAAAATTGCCATACATATGTTGTAGAGATGATAAAAAATAATTAAACGACGGGTTTTGATTAAACATCTTGGAAAAAGTACAAATAAAAGCTAGGTATCAAAGTCATATTTTTAGCGGAACATAATTTGTCCATGAAGAGGATAATACTTTCAAAAGTAGAGAAGTGTATATATGAAGGTTTTATGTCAGGTAATTCAGTCAGAAAGTAGATAATGTAAAAAGTTTCTGAGCATTTTCTGGCCGACCCAAAAAGATCATAAAAATTTTATTTCACACTATTTTAACATTTTTATTAATAAATTATCATTTTCATCCTATAACTTAATGTAAAAGTATCATACAGAGTAGATACTTCATTTATTACAACCCTTTAAGAAGTATATTCTGTATTTCATAGTTCACCATAAACAATAAACTTTATTCGGTCACGAGGTAAGAATTCCATATTATAGCTTTTTTATTTATATTTTATGATAAGTTAACTATCGTATCAAAATCAATATGTTAGCTCAAAACCGAAATACTAGTAAAACGAATACCTGCTACTTACTGAACATTATTCAAATCCTAAACGCACACAGCTCGAGCGCGTCATCCTTCAAAATCAGACATTTTAATTATCCGCTAATCACTCCCCACATCCCGCACATTAAAACGAGCCTAAATATACTTCAACAACTCAACGTTCCGCTAAAACTTGCTAAAGACTTTTCCCCGCACACAGGCCGAATTAAGGCCTGAGAAAAAAAGACGAAAAAGTAGAAGCAGCAGCGCCAGTATACCCTGACAGACACTCGTTTCATTCGAAAACATTAAATTCAGCTGCACCGCCCCCTCGGCGAGGCATTCTTAATTAACGTATCAAGCGCACATTCAGCTCCTCCCTCCCCTTGCTCTAAAGTCGAGCCAGTGTATGTACGTGTGCGTGTGCGCGCGGGTACAGCTACGCCTCAATAGGCCGCTCGGCGCTCATGTGCAATGGAAATTCTTACAAATTGCCGCGGAGCGCTCGCTAATTAATTTAAAATACACGGTTCCGCGCTCGCGTATTACAGGTACGTGGGTATGTACGGGGAGGAGGGGGAGGCGAAATCCCGTCCGTCTATTTAATTCGTCGGCGGGGAGGCGAATATTTTTCGAGGAGCTCGCGCAGGAAAAAATGAATACGCATATAACCGGCAAGCGCAAGCGCGCGGCTCGGTCTTGCGGCTCATGAATTATGAATAAACGGGAATTTAAAATATACGGAGGGGAATCGGAGGAAGAGCGAAGTGTCACGCTTGCATTGTTAATTGGCCGGCGCGCTATTTTTGTTTTCCTTTTCTTTTGCCGGGGGTGAAGGAATGGTCGAGGCAGAGAAACGCAAGAGAGCTTTAGAAAATAGCTGCTAAGTTTTTATAAAATGTGTAGTAATTTTAACATTTATAAATATATTTATTTTTTTCGAATTTTCTGCTTTGTAACAGAAACAGGCACGTATAAATACAGCTTTTGTTCTTATTGTTGTAGTTTGCGCTAAAAAAGTTGTCTAAAAGTAGAACAAGCTACCCGTTTAAAAAGTTGTTTATACTAATAATGATATAATGCTTTTCCGCAAGAAAAATTACTGCTTTCAAAGGTTTTAAGTGAATTTATAATTATCCACTATATTCAGGATAACAGTTTGCATCATTGTTGTTCATAATTTTAAGAAAAAAATTGTATAATCAAGACTGTCTTTTTCTTTTTGAAAAAGGAAATTAATTTTTCAAAAATATTATATTATTATTAAAAATTAAAATTGTATCACACTGAAAGTTGCATTTCAAGTACTTGATATAACATTGCATTTAGCTTATATTTTATAATTTTCGAGTATTTAAATAGTATATACCATAAAAGAAGTAATTATAAAAAAATATCCAATTTACATAAGCCAAGCAATACTTATCTTCAAACATCGTTCTTTGAAAGAAAACTTGCATAAAAAATTTTGGGTCACTCCTATCAAAAAAATTTTAAATGCCTCCTCGTTCTCGACCTCGTGCAGTTTAATTAAAAATTACATAGCAATGCTTTAATGTAACTCGGCATCTTTGCAGAATGTGAAATTCTGAGAAAAGAGAGACGAGAAGAGACCGAGAGAGAAAAAGTGAGAGATAGAAAGAGAAAACGAGAGAACTTGGATGAATTCGAGAAAGTCATCCGGCAGTGGAAAAGCGGTGACGAGGAGAAATGTGAATAAACGAGCGTAGAGGATCGTTGCATCATGGGATTAAGAGATAAATTTAGTGTGCTGAGTGTAGCTAGTCGTATAATTAGGTTCATTTCCTGCGTTAAAATGTGCATTAGCAGGACAAGTGATGTTTAGTTTATTTTAATGACCTGATGGATTAATTTTCAATTTTAAATTGTAAAATGTTAAATTGTTAGAGGCATTGGTGTAGATTATGTAAATTTGAATATTTATTTTTATAAAAATATTAAGGAAAATTTTATTATCGATTTTATATGAAAATATTTAAAATATAAAGAAACGTTACGGTTGTTTCCTGACTGCTTGATATCATTAATAATGATAATTTATATCTAGATATTTCATAAACTGAACAGTTATTCTGAAAATATATAAATTTACTCTAAATAATCTAGGATTATGGCAAGTGTTATCAAAGGATCTACATAATGTATAAACGAAAACACTAGTTAATCAATAGAATGCACTTTTGAAAATGAATTCTATTCAAATTCAAATAATCCATAGTGATTAATACACTCGCGTGATCATCGAAATATTGACTATAAACAATAACAATAACAGTTATTAAAATAATTCTAAGCATTAGTGACTTCTCATTTGTTCCATTAATAATTTTTCTGAAAGCTATACAAAATATATATTTCAAATAAAAAAAAATATCTATTTGTAATATAAAACTATAATAAATGATATCGAATTATAGCGACTAATTTCTGCAGATTAAAAGTCATAACAATAGTATGTTCAAAACAAGGAAGAATTCGCATGGTGCGCTAATGTGCTTTAATTAATTTACTGAAGTGTTTTTGCATAAGCAGACTGCCATTAGAGTTGAACACATAATATTTTATGCCACTTTAACCTCAAAATCATAACTTTGAGATGATTTTTCGGCTCTCGTGGCATAAAATACGGT